>JAFFZR010006973.1:0-17632 GCA_018397195.1 Lethrus apterus | reverse complement strand
TGGTATTGACTGTTTAACTTGAAGCATTGTTACCATTATGCCAACGAATCGTTACAAAATCGTCGTTAATAAAAACATTATTAATTTTTAAAGAGAACTACCTAAATTAATTTTTTTTAACTAAAAGTGGAATATCTCGAAAACCGCTCAATTTTAGTATGGAGTCTGTAGTGCAAACTTTCCCTATTTTGTTCCGGGGAATCTGAAAATGCGACGATATATAGGTTGTTCCATTTAAAATAACAAAGTTGTATAACGTATAGGCAAAACTAAACACCCTGTATATTTCAGAATAATTTTATGGTGTAGAGTACTTGACTCCAAACAACTTTTACTTGAAACATTTTTTAATAAAGTGAATAGGTAAGACGTAACAGACCGACCCCAGATAGTTGGCACACTCGGTATAGCAAAGTATGCTTAGAGCAGCCATACTCAACCTTTTTTTGTCTCGGGCCACATACATATACGTTTCCTACGTTACGCGGGCCACAACATAGTATGTATGTATGCACATATAAAAGCATAGCGGGCCGCAGGTTGAGTATGGCTGGCTTAGAGTATGTAAACCTTTTTCCGCAAATAAAAAATTTAAAAACAGACTCAGGGTTTTTTATGCCTGAGCCAAGCCACGAAAGAATCTAGAGACATCTATGAGCCTGATATCGCTGCAACATACAGTAAGTATATTTACTTCACAAATTTAAATACCGGGTGTAGAATGGATTTTTGTACGGTATAAGGATTTTACATGCAAAACTAATAATTTGCGAATATTCCTTCCCCTAATTACTTTACCACAAAACCTTAAATACAAAAATTGTAGAGCATTAAAAATAGGTCCCAATTTTTTTCTTCTTTGCTTATTAACACCCTCAGGGACTGCACAATTAAAGGAAAAAGAATTGAAGACAAGATACAAAATAGCAACAGCCGTGACGTGTGACAACCAAAATAAGAAAATTCATTCATTTGACACTAGAAGCACTAGAAGCATAGTTAATTAAAACCTATGCTCGTTTGCAGAAAAGAAAAAACGTGCTGAACAGAGTAATACCATTTAATAAAGTTGACTTTGTCTTCTTGGCTATAGGAATTCATTTTAAGAATCTGCAAACTTATTTTGTTTGTCAAAACGTGACAGTTATTATTGCTGTCAGGATTCATAGCTAGTACTATTTATCGGTTCAATCCTAATACTTTTTCTTCAAGTCTAGCAGGACCAAAAGGTGTTAGAAAATAAATAACAAAGAATTTAGATACATTGTTTTGTTGTCTATAATTTTTGTATTTAAGGTTTTGTGGTAAAATTATTAGGGGAGGGAATATTCGCAAATTATTAGTTTTGCATGTAAAATCCCTATGTACGAAAATCCATTCTACACCCGGTATATTTTAATGAGAAAAATTACGTAAATTTTAAAAATAAATTACTGAGTAAAATAAGTATTTATAAAAATTGTATGTTACATTTATAATGCCTAAAGAGTAATAAAAAACAGAAATAAATAAAACACTGTATTTACATATATTAATTACAGTTATAAAATGCTAAATATCTAAAAAATATAAATAGGTTAGTAAACAAATTAATAACAGGCGACAGAGGTTTTATGTTTACGATGCATCGATAATAATAACTAAAAGGTTCTAGCAATGTTTGAAAATGTCTAAAAATGTCCATAAACTTTATTCATTTATGAGTAATTACACAAGTCCTACAGCATATTTATTCTACAAAGGATTCAGATCTTATTTTACATTCAATATATCATAAAAGTAGCGCAAGATAAAATGATGCTTGACTTTCAATCTTTTTCGTCTGTGCACACAAATTTAGTGATATGCGATATTGAAAGCCTCTTTTTATGCAAAGAATCAATCTTTGAATTTTACAATATTTTGTAACCATAGACGTGCCTTTTTCACATTATTAGGTTGAAAGAGGTGAAGTGTTTACAATACTTTCTATTCAAGTAGATATTAAGTTTGTTCCATCAAGCAGTTCCGTCATGAATTCCGTATTCTATCGAATGCTAGTTCGCTGCTCCTACTTTTGCACTGTTGGACGATTCAGAACAGTTAAAACAATCCTTGCTTTCCAACAAGAATTTCAAATTCTGTATCGAAGCGCACATACATTTATTTTTTATAATTAGTATTTATAAGTAATTAGATAAATGTAGTTGTTCGGATATATAATTTTAATTTAAAGACATTTTCATTATAAGTATTTTAGTTATGTTACGTTTACCTGCTTTTATTTATACGTAACTTACAATAGACAATTTAATAGGTTATGTCTGTAAAACGCACGTTCCAACAAACAAAATTGAGAACTGTGTTCACAACTGTCATACGCACTGTAACAATCCTTAAACAATTCGAAATTAATTCTAAATTGGTTCGGAATTTCCAGTTGGAACAAACCTACAACGTACGGACGTATACATTACTTGTATCAAAGAATGTTACTTTACGAACATAAACAAAGGAAAATGATACGTCGACTTCCTCAGTACAAAACTCTTCCCGTAATAACCAGTAATAGCGTTCATTAACTATCGATCTCGATATAATATACCACTCAGGATACATGACATAAAGCAAGCTATAAAGCCATTACATGTCCATTAATGTATAAGTGCGTAATAAAATATTATCATTGCATTTGTAATAATGTTAAAAATAAGTCAAACTTATCATAGTTATTATTATTTAAAAAAACAACATCTAAGATATACACATAATTAATTGTCAATAAAATAGATATTTACACAAATCACTGAAGCATGAAGAAGTCTATTTGCGAAAACCGAAGAAAAAATAATAAAGTTGTTGAAGGTTGATGGCTGAAGAGGATCATGAACAAAAAAAGTTGAAATAAACACAAAAATTGAAAGAATTAGTATCAGAAGGAAAGGTAGAAAAGAGAGAATGTTGACTTACTTGAAAAATAGAACAAGATACAAGAATTTCAAACAAAGAAATTATATATAAAATATATAAATTATTATTATTCCGTACATTTTTTAATTTCGCAATTTGTTCTGCAAATTCATTAATATAAGAAAGCGTGTCAAATTCCCTAGCCTTGAAACGTCATATTTTTGTATTTTTTTTTTTTTTTGACTTTCATGTCCGACACTTGCACACAACTTAAATCTATTGAATATCCATATTTAATTATGTTTATTTTATTAAGTGCTTGCTACATCAAAAAAATTTATTTTTTGGCGCAAAAAATACAATAATTAAAAATAAAACAATTCAGAGAAAACAAAAAGAAATTTCAAAAACATAGCTAGGCGGAAGAGATAACATTTTTGATTTCAAACTACTATATCTAGAACCAATAATGGAAAACCATTTTTCGACTCATTACCGAACACAAATAATTTGAATTCAAATACGGAAAGGCCTTAATTTTAATTTTTAGTGCCTCAGAAAAGTGTCTCACATTAAAGTCAAATATAGAAATAATTGTTTCACTGCGACCTTTAGAAAATGGCGATGAATTGCGAGCAAATGTTGTTTCTAAACGAATACCACAAAGAAACAAAAACCAACAGGCTAAACCCGTACAACTGAAATGAAAATAAACAAAACTGAAACTTGAATTTGTAAAGTAATCTCAATCAACCATGAAACTGGTCTGAACACAAAAGAAAATATAAACACTGAAAACGTAATTAACACTTCAAGATCAATGATTAAAGCAAACACGCTGGTCGATCAAAACCCAGTGCATCTTTATACGCACGCGGAACATACATACATCGTAGTATATGACGAGCACTAATTAATTAATCACGTTCTGTTGAATTTTATAAACTTATATTAGTATGTACAATCGTTATAAATTATCGCACATAATTTAAATTAATTTAAATTAATTGCTCTGTTTTATAATTTACTACGGTTTGATTATACTGAAAACATTGTTCTAAAGCTGATTGATTGATTGATTCAATCGAGGAATACAAAATACAAAAAATATAGTATTTTGGGAAACAACAACGTACCAATAGGTTGGAAAAAGCAGGCAGGACTTAATTCTCCGTGTGTAGTGATATAGACCTTAAGTCTTTGGAATTTCGAAGAATTCTAACAATTATATTACAAATTCCCATTAGGTTCTCTTTTCAAATTTCGTTTTTGAATAGGTTGTTGCTCTGTTGGAAGGGTTTGTGATTATTAATTTCATTATGTTGAGATTCTTTTGATTTTTAAATACTTTTTTATAATTATTTTCCGTAAAATCCACACTGCATTCTCGACTACTTCTGTAACAACATATCTGTCTTCATATTGAAATCCCAAACATCGTAGAAAGAAAAAACCCACCGACAGTGAATTTAGTATTGAGAGTCAATTTTTAGGAGGAAAAATATTATTTTTCTTAAATTACCATCTAATGTTTCATTTTTAATAAATATTATCATTTGTTAGCTAAATATTTTAGATTCGATAGATTTTTTAATATAAATATTTACCTGTCACATTTCATGTAATATGATCATCGAACATTAATTAATTTAATTTTCATTCGTGAAGTTCAAAATAGTGTAGTTTATTATTCCATACATTATTCTTAAAACGCCTTAATCCATAGCACGGCTTTATCCTTGAAACGTTTAAACCGCAGAACGCCTTCATCCATTTAATGATACCAGTGCGTGCCCGGAATCACTGTATATACATGAAATTCTGCTACCTGTGCATGTACGGAAATTTTTTTCCATCACTGTATACAGGCTGCCCCAAAAATTAGACCGACAAACTTTAGGTGATTATAAAAGACAGTAAAACAAACAATTTTTGTCAATAAACTCATGTCCGAAAATGAGCCCCTTTGGCACTAGAGTGAAACAAAGGCTACTATTATATGATTTATTTACAGAATTTACAGTAGTTGTTCGAAGTGTTGCCATTGTTTTCAACGGGACGATTGGTCTAATGAATATTTGAAGAATCTTCTATTTAACCCTAAAAATGTTTATTGCCTTATGGCTAACTAAGGAACATAATAATGAAAATGGCAGAAAAATTATTGCTGCCTGTCTTGTTAGTTTTCAAATTACAGTTGAACATATGGTATCATTGTATTCGTCTCTCCATTGCCTTTCCAAAAGCGTCAAAATATACAGGATGTTCCACTTAAAATAAGAAAGTTGACATCGCTTCCGGTTTCGCCGGAAGTGGAATTGAATTTTTGATAGCACCAACATTTTGTACGTAAAAATTAAAAATAGACGTGTTTTGTCTCATAGCGATAGCTCCAGCCGCTCATAAGTTATCATGATATATTCTTATTCCTTAGAATATTAGAATATTCCCGGAATAGCATGCACACGTGTGCAAGCGGCCATTACCTTTGCCAACAAATCCAACATCCTGTATATACGAAAAAATGTCTATCAAATAATAAGAGTAAATAAAAAATATAAGTTATAGAAGGTTGCTCAATCGTTTATTGCACTTTTTCAAAATAACTACAAGAAACGAATAATTGAATATTAAAGAATCCATTTACCAACAGAGAAACCAGACATTCAACATATCGTTGAAAATAGAATAAAAAATCGCCTTCAAAAGTTGAAAAATAAATATGTCAATCCGTTAGAAAACAAAAATTGATTACTTTTCCAAGAAAATGGAAAACTTTAACTGTATGTAAAATATTAAACGAACATTAATTAATTTAATTTTCATTCGGGAAGTTCTCAATAGTATATTTTATATACCTACTTAATTAATTATTTTAAAAAACGTCGTTGAAACAAAATAACACATGGTTGAGTAGAATATCTAACATGCATTCATGATAATAATAATACTAAATGTAGTAATTCAAATTTATTAGACAGACAATTAAAATGAAACGTGACTAATGAGCATGTAACACAGTAGGAAATACGGAAATAATACACAAACACCGGATGCTTGTTGCTATTAAATTACATTGCAGTCTTAAGCATACACCGCGGATTACAGATGCCATTAGAGTTAATCGCACATATCCTTCACTCGAAATAATAAAAAAACGGATGTGTAATATCACGAAAGAAATTCCCTTCACGTAACGACTTATTTTATACGACAGTATAAAACTCTCACATATGTCGACTTATGGGGGTGAAATATGAAATTTCTGATTCCACAAATCTGAAGATCGATTCACATGATTGGGCTGCGGTGTACACTCGATATACATGACTGAGGCAATGCGCAACTTGTAACAAATGGAGTGAATAAGCCGAATTCCAATGTGAATTGTTCACTCGTTGTGACATGTACTTGAAATTTCCATCAGTCTTTGAACATTTATAATGCATTTCGAAGAGGTATAGGAGAGGTATAGGCGTTACACTGAAATGTGTTTTAATGTTCCGAAAGTGCAATATGACATCAGAAAGTATATTTATAAGCTGACACGGAAAATAATTGAACATTAAAACATAGAAATTTAAAATAATATGCAATATATTCAGTAGCAAATGTATGATATTTAATGATGTGAATAATTTTCTTAATATTGAAAAATTACATAATTTACTTGTGAATTTGTTGGAAGATTTAAACTAACTTTGAGACCTCCGTTTTTACGAATTATGAATTTCGTATGAGGTCAACACTCATCTGTACAAAATACTCAACTTATTCAATTCATTTCTTATTGATGAACTTCGGCGAACATAAATGGCCGAGATATTCAAATTGTAGGTGTCAATTTAATACACATAAGAATAAGGAGTAATTTTCAAATTTTTTTAAATGATCTGTGAGTATGTTTTCAAAACACTCGAGAAGCAATAAACACTATATCATAATTAATAAACGAGATGGTAAAAATGTAGGTTTTGCAAGTGCAACGCGTTTTTTGTCATTAATGTCTGGTCATAATTTCCATGCTCGTATTGTACTTGCTATTTTACGGCCCTAATAATTCATTAAAACAGTAACAATGTCCCTCCTTTCAAACGCACAGATAATACCGCAGTTTACATCCGTAGATGTGGTTAACGACCACATCAATGGGGCGGCGCGCATTTCATTTTGAAACCCTTAATAACGGTTTTAATTTTAATGTTGTTATTGACTACCACGTTTTACTCGCTACATTTGAATGATACGAACGTACATACGAACCGTTTACAAATTAATCTATTCAGGTATCTACTGAGAACAAATAATTAAATTAAACATTTAATATTTCTGTTTTATTACTAAACTAATTGTTTATTATTAAACAATATTCAACAAAAATAACACCATATACACACAATTTTATCGCATTTCATGTGTTGCATTTTAAACATTTTTTCAATCGCCAATCGTTTGGCAAATTCCAGTATTGACAAGTTACATCTATCTTAGAGAATAATTTACGCTTCTCTATATTGGAAATATGTAAATTACACTTTGCTACTTTTGAGCAAGATGTGTGATGTTGAAGTTTAAGTGGTAATGAGCCGTATACTGCAATTTCTTAGCAAGTTATAATCATAGCAATGCACTTATCACCGTAACAACTGCTTTTTAATTGGTGGAAAATTTAGCAAGGTGATTGAAAGTAACAGAATAGGACTGATTGCGGAAAATTAAATCTGAACAACTTTGAACGAACGCTGGAAAGGTTTCTGCTAAGTAACTAAAGAAGTCAAAAGTTAATATATTTTAAAAGGGCGAGGAAGCGCAAATATAGGATGAGAAAAGTAAATGATGAACGAAAATTGAAATACTGTTTGAATTTAAACCGTTTGATGTTGATGAAAACTAATATTCATAATACATATTGAGGATGGAATATTGTGAGGCGGAGAAAATATGAGGAATAAAAAAGCAGTTAAAATTGCATACAGATAAGAGAAAGTGGTTTAGAACTTGGATTTAAAAAAGAAGAACATTTGTGTATAACGAAAAGATATACTTGAATGTATTTAGTTACAGAATGTGAAGAACAGAAACTAATGAAAAGAAAGAATATAAACAATTTTTTTTTTGGTAAATGTGTAAATTGGCAATATTGAGAAGATGAGAAACGGAAAATGTTGTTCTTTTTTTAACATAAATAAATAAAAAATAGAATGATTGAGAAATGTTATATTATTTTAACAACTGATCTTGGAAAAAAACAAAATCTGCAAAAATGGCTGTCATATAATGAAAGAAAAATCGACTTTACAGTTTTACGTGAAACATGAAAATAACGCCGCCTCATCGCGTTTGAAAGTTGATTTGCAGCAATTCATGTTACCCCCTAAATGAACTTCTTACGACTTCTTTTAATACGACGCATATTCCGATTGCCCTAACAAAACGGTGACATTTTTCGATCATTTCAATTGTAGTAAGTTATCCGAGGATTTTCCCAAATAGATAAAAATACTTTATCAACACAATTTACATATTAAATGAATCCTCTAGTTTCAAAACCCCCTAAATCCACTTTTTCAGAAATTAAGAAAAACTGTGTAACTAACTTGGAGCGGTGACACGTTAATGATTTTTTTTCCCCCAAATTGCTTTACAGTATTAGATTCTAAAATGACACCGCGGAAAAACAATATGCTTACAAGAAAGTCACAATTTTGAAAATAAAAATGGATTTAGTGGGGTTTAAAGCCCAGTGGCGTAGCGAGGGGTGGGCAAGGGGAGGGCATCATGCCCCGGGCGCTACTAACAAAGGGGTGCCAAATGGTCCGTCTTGTTTTCTCAATTACATTTTTTGTCTCAAATTTAAAGCCTAGCTTTAGCCTATGACTTTATTTATTTTACTTTATTTATTTATTAATTTGCGAGTATATTTTACATATTATATTATATGGTTTTCGAATGGGGGGGGGGGGGCGCGCTAAAAAGGTATTGTGCCCCGGGCGCGAGTTAGGCTCGCTACGCCACTGGCTGTAGCATTAAACTATTTATATGAGGCCAAAAAATTTAAGTTCCTTGGCGTTCATATTGACGAACAATTGTCTTGGAATGTGCATGTAGAATACGTAAATGGCAATGGCTATATGTTGTTTTGTGATATGGAGGATTCGTGACTGTGTAAATCGTGATGTTCTTATGACCTACTAATATGCATATGTGAACTCACTTATACATTAAGATATTGTTGGTTGGGGTAATGCTCAAAGAATTAACGAAATTCTGATGCTGCAAAAGCGAATTATAAGAACTATCTGTTTTAAACCCAGGGTCCACTCGTGTAGGCTTCTTTTTAAGGAGCTACAAATCTTAACCGTTCGTTATGTTTATATTTTGAGTTATGTATTGTACGTTCTCATAACTTGCGATTTGGTGATCACTTGAGAGTTCCAGTTCATAATTTGTCATGTGTATCTAGGAGTTCGTATGTTATGCCCATTAAAGTCTATAATCATCTACCTATGAAAATCAAAGAAATATCTGATATAAGGCGCTTTAAGAAAGTTGTAAAATCAATGCTACTTGAGAAGACCATTTATTCACTTGATGACTACTTCTCATGCAGTCTGTGACTTTTTATATTATTTTATAAGGTTTATAACATGTACTCTGTACGTAATTATTATTGTGGGTAATTTTTATTTTTTTTGTAATTTTTGACTCTTTCCTATACATGTTACTGTCAATCTTGGAAATAAAGATTATTATTATTATTATATTGTCTAAATATATACAGGTGGGATTAAAGTTAGGAATATTTGAATAAAAGCGAACTCAGCAGGCTTTTTAAAAAACGCTGAAACAGGTCGATTTTATTTTTTAAAAATACACATTAATACGTGTGTACGACTTTCATTTGTTTTGTAGTTATGATATGAGGTCATTACAAAAAATTTAAACGACAATGTAGATTGTTTTTAGTGGAATTCGATAGTGATTTTTCTACCCTTTATGACCGTGTAAAAAATCATAAGGTTGCACTAAAAAAAATGTTTGTTGTCATTTAAGTTTTTTTTGTGATGACGTCATAAGTCATAACTACAAAACAAATGAAAGTTGAAAGGTGAATCACACATATTAATGTGTATTTTTAAAAAATAAAATCGACCCCTTTCAGCGTTTTTTTTTAAACTCGCTTTTTTTAAATATTCCATACTTTAATCCCGCCCAACATTAAATTTTCAGACCGATTTTTCTCCGAATTTTTCTAATGAAACCATATGATTTTTTTGCATTATCGGATTCCACTAAAAAAATGTATGTTGTCATTTAAAATTTTTTTGTGATAACGTCATACTACAAAACAAATGGATGTCGGAAGGCGAATCGCATATATTAACGTATATTTTTAAAAAATAAAATTGATCTGTTTCATCGTTTTTTAAAAAACCATTTAAGTTCGCTTTTTTGTAAATACATATTCCATACTTTAATCCCAAATAATTATTGTTAATAAATAAAATTGTAATAGTATTACATTTTCTAAATAATAATCAATAATGTTCATTAGGACATTACATTATATGACAAATTAAACTTATTTAAAATTTTTATATCTGACAAAAATTATATCTGAAAAGGAAATGTTTACAACATTTTTGATATTTTTTATGAGGGGATGAGTTTGCATACATTTTAAAAATCGCCTTAGAACCTTTCGTATTCGAAATCACACTGGTTTATACATTAACGCAAACTAATAATTAGATCTGAAGTGTTTAAATGCGACATTTCATGTATAATATTTATTTCGTTAGTTTATATTTTAAAATGTAAAAGACATTAATCAGAATGAAGTGAAAAACGCAACCATTTTCTAGGGTAAACGTACCGTAATCTAACAAGTAAATCACTTAAAGTAGTATTAATGATAGCAGCCTTTTATTTTATTACTCGATAAAATTGTATCAAGTGGGCTATAAAATGTTCCAGTCGTCAAATATTTTAGCCAATTTTGTCCTTCTTGTGGAAAAAAATATCTACAAACATAGATAATTAATTAATAATATTTTATTATTTATTAAGAAATTAAAAGCTCTCTTCTTGAATAAAAGAAAAGTGTCTAAAGCGACCAAAATAAAAATCTGTATGACAATTTTCGTCCCAACCTTAGTTTACGGAAGTGAATCCATCAGTTGTTTTAGAAGAACCCAAACAAATTGATTTCCCCGGTATTAAACCAGGATATCGTGTTAAAACTGACGATGCCAATAGCTTCTTTCAAATAAACATCAAGGGTTCAATCTTGCATTCGTTTTAATATACATTTCGATAGTTTTAATGTTCAATAAAAATCTATAATAAAAATCAATTTTCGTCCTAACCTTAGTTTACGAAAGTGAATCGTGGGTCCTTAAAAAAAGAAATCATGGCCGTGGCAATGAGAATTCTAAGAAAAATATGTTACACAAGATAAAACAACGAAATAATTAGAGAACGACTGCAGATAACATCAAGAAAAAGCATTATAAAGAGGCAATTATGCTGGTTTGGAAACCTTGCCAGAATGTGAAATTGGAAGCTGGATGGAATAAGTAGACGAAACGACTAATAAAAACGTGGAACCAAGAAAGAGCACAAATCCTTGAAGCCCAAAATTGCGGCTGCAATAATGCGCGAAAGAATGCCAAGAGTAGAAAGGAATGGAAAAGTTTTGTGAATCAAAACCAACCTCGACACGTAACGGCACTGGAGTTTCCGGATAAGTAAAAATACGTATAGTAATAGGAGTTAAACAGGAGTGAAAATTTCAACTTGTAGGAAGAAGAAAGGAACGAAAAATAGAAAAGCGTATGAATGCGGAAGGAGAAGTGATAAAGTAGTGGTAAAATGAAAGTATTTCTACAGAAAAAGCCACTCTGATGGAGGCTGCGATGAGTTCACGCATTGAATAACGGTATGTAAGGGATTGAATTTAAGAACAGATCAGAGTAAAAGGAAAATTGTATTGAGTATATGAAATATCTGAATAAAATGTATAGAATGAATGCTAATAAGTTTTTTAATCAAATTTCTATATTTTCTTTATATCCCTGTGATACGTTATTAATTAACGATGACTCAATTATCCTGCATATCAAAGATCTTATACTTTCCCGTTGCTAATCTTCTATAAGAATGTTTTTACCGGTTGTAAAACGATGTGATAATGGTTGTCACAAGTGATTGATTATGTAAACCTGTCACATAAACTTTGTACACATTTCCAATATAAAGAAAAATGCTCTCAGAACATTTATCCTACTTATTTTAATGAACGTAATTAAAAATTACAAACATCGACATCGACACGCTTTGAAATACGTCACAAAAAACAAAGCATATTTTTGAAAATGAATAATGTGGAATTTTTGATCATTTTCAGCTTATCTTCTTCAGTATTTATAGCCCATTTTGAATTATTTAATTCTGAATCACTTAATCTTATCTTTATCTTAACCCTTCTATGTTATTCTCCACTTTTGGTTCTTTCACATGATGTTAATTACAATAATTCTTATGAAAAACATCCATTTACCTTCTCATTTATTGCCTTCCTTCGTATTCTTTTTTTATATTTATATTTCACAATTTTCCATAACTCTATTTCAATATTTTCCTATATGCATTATGTTTGGATCATCGTCAATATTCCCATTTTCCCCTTTTTTCTATGACTATAAGTTTTCATTCGATATTTGCAATCTGGCATTCGTTTCTTTTCCACAAATTTCTGAAATCTTCTATCTATTAAATAAATTTCATCTTTTTTCCCATATATTTCAGCCCTTGCCCTTGCCCTTGCTATGAGACTTACATACACTTGGTGCTCTTCGAAGCTTTCTTTTTTATAGAACACAAACCCATACTTCAAGTACAGATTATTTTGGCCCATACTAATTTCACATACATTTCTGGTCGTTGTATCCCATCGTCAAAGGAAGCTCAATGCTTTTCTAGTAAAGGAACCTAACATATAAACTATATTATAACCAACTGAATCGATGTTTCTTTCCAAAGATTTAAATTGTTATTTTATTCTACGCTTTTGAAATATCCTGTAAGTATATTATCAAATTAATTTATTAACATGGAAGTTTATCGACTTATACGATTTTTTTTATTTCCATCTCATAAAACACATTATTGACGAATATTACGTTTTCTGATACGATATTAATATACTTTTATTGCTTTTCTCAATCATCCCATTTTATTCACTATTTTTATTAGATTTTGGATGCCAGACAGTCTGGGTACTTCGAAATTTGTACGTTTTACTAATGCCTACGAAATGGCACGTATTGAGCCAAATGTTTTAGGGAAGTAAAATTATAAAGAAAATTACATTAATAAAAGGTGTTCAGAAAAAGAAATATATTTGTCTAAATGAGAGTACATGCAACTATTGGAACTCTTCTGATCCAGGTTTTTGTTGATGGAATTGCCTTCGGATGTGTGGAAAATTCTGTATTTATATTTCAAGTCAAAACTTCCAAAATTACTTGCTTCGAAAATTAATAATCAGATACAAGTTTTCTTGTTGCTTTAAAATAATCAACTGCACACTAAAGAAACTGAAGATTTTGAAAATTTATCGTATGACAACAAATTAAATTAAAAAAATAAATAAAATTTAAATCGCCCAAATTAATTGCCCATATTAAGCGTTACCATCACAATTAATGTCTATTACACCTTACGAGTTTAACACAATATATTATACAATATCTCATGTATTATATAACATGAAATATTAGTTTTATGGTAGCATTGTGCTTCGGAGTAATCGATCGGCAAGTTTGTAGTGTAAATAAATGATTGAGGTTATGTCAATCAATAGAACCGCCATGAAAGTAATAAACCTCTTCCAGAATAAGTTTATAATTTTGGACGAAACGTATAGGTGACAAAATAAATAATTTAATAAATATATTTAAATTACAAAATTTTTTATAATAAACAAATGTAACAGAAAACATTGCATTAAATCGATCACATTTAAATCAAATATTTTGCCTTCAGAGAATTATTATATTCAAGATGTTTTAAATGTTTCCGACAGAAACTTAGAATTTGCTATTGTTGACGGCTTCCGAAAAATAGTAATTACTTGGGTAATAAAAGCGTTCAAAATTTGATTCTAAATTAGGTTAAATTAAAACATGTAGTCATTTTTTGCGAATAAAACACACTGTATATTTTGGTTTTTATACTTTCTAATTCTGAAGGAAATATCTATATTTTTTGTATTTATTGTTGACAGTTTTTCTTGTTATTCTATTTTTTTTTTCGGAAAACGTACTTAAATTTGAAATTTAGTTATTTTTCATATAATGCTTTGGATTTGACACTTCTTGTAATTAAAAGACCAAAAGTCTTGTTAAAACTGATCTTTGTAGTCTCTCTTCTGTTCTAGAAACATTCTTTTTAAAATTCTTCAAATAACTTCCATAGTTTTGGATTTCTCGCTATGGCGGGAATCTCATTGATGGAATGCTGTTCCTAATTTCAATAATAATACTTTTCCTGTGTTAATGGGCATGGCATAAATTTAATTCTTTTGACCCTAAATAAAATCAACTAGAGTGAAACTGCAAATTGCCATTATCCAGTTCTACCAATCCATCCATTCATCAACTATGCCAGTGATTTTCTCCCCCCTAGATTCCGATTGGAATGTGCTAAAAAACCATCGATTTAACCCAAAAGTCACGAATAATGTTTATAGATAGATCGTCCAAAAAATTCCCACAACTTCGCTTGGTTAATTTTTTGTGAAAGAATCAATTCTATCCTGACTGACCATTAGAGAACCAAAAACAGCATGCGGATTCTGCTGCACCCAATAGTGTAAGTTTCTTCAATTGCAAATTCCCTCTAAAGAATTTGATCTTTTCAATCCAAATTATTTTTCTAAAAAAGTTTTGGGTTTGAAATCCTCTTTGCAAAACTCGTTGCTTCTTTAGGTTATGTTAATCCTCAACGGAGAAAATTCGTTTATCTTTTTTTTTAATTTCGCTTTAATCATCGGAGGCAAATGGATACATATCGTTGAAAACAAGACAAATTCGTCATAAATGATAAGTAGTTTCATCACACATTTGAATAATTTTCCACAACATTCTCCATATTTCTTATGCATTGAAAAAGCGAGTGGATTAAGATATTTTTTTAAAAACATTATTTTCTGCAGGGATGAGGGTTTAATGTACCCATCTTTTACATAGCCTCTTCAAAAGTCGCTGAATTATTTTTTTTTTAATTTCCATGCAAAAATAAATTTAAAAACACCTTCGTCCACTCGCGTCTTCAATTGTTATTAGCCCAATGACACAGTTATCTTAGAAATAATGATAATATGTGTCAATGAAAAAGCTTTCTATGAAAAATAAATTGCATATTCAGGTAGAGTTTTAAAAAATATGTAAAAAATATATTGATCCAAATAGGAAAATTGACTTTTGCACATTTGAAATCACATATTTGCACACTGAGTATCCAGTAATTAATTATTCTATTATTTTTGGGTTCCAACCTCTCGTTAATGTGAATATTAATTTTTGCATGAAAACACCTCCAAGAAAAGGACATTCTTTAAAATGTCAACAGTATTAAATTTTCGATAAAAACCGTTAGGTTACGGTATAGGGAAATATATAGCAGGTGATTTAAAATAAGAAAATTAGTAGCCAAATAAGAATAATATATGCATTCTAATATAACTGGATTTCATGTGTCCTTGATCATATTTGCGTTTCGCGTGAATTTATTGATGGCTAAAATGTTCAAATTCAAATTATGCACTATTTTTGTATTCAGGAATCCTGTTTTTTTTAAATTTTATAGTAGTGTTTTATAAGCTAACCGTTATTTAATTAATCGATAACAACTATCCAAAAAACCGAACTTAACCTATGATATGTGTTAGTTAAGCCGTACTCACACGACTAATTAAATCCTCGTTTAACTGTACTGTGGATGTTGGGTAATGTTATATCCTGATATACTTTGATGATCAATAAAAAAAAAAATTGTAGCCAAATTAGCAAACCGTTGCTGCAATGTAGAATTATCTGCGAGGTGTATGAGCATATAATTTTAACCATCGGTTCTATGAAGGTGTGGATTATATATATATTATAAAATCATAAAATATATAGCTGGACAAATACAAAATTCAAAAGGAAACAAATAGTGTAAACATGATGAGATTTAAATAGAAGTTGTTCAAGGTGGGTTAAGTTACAAAATTCGAACAAACAAATGTAATTTATTTTTTTTTATATATTATACACTACTCCAAGGAATTAACGCACCACCAAAAAATAACCAAATTTTTAAAGTTAATTTGTGCCTAGACCATGTGACCGATTTCAATGATTTTTTTTTATATGATAGGTTTTTTATTCAAAAATGTGAATGTACTATCGTTTTGTCAATAAAATTATTTTTTTATGAATACAGTGTGTAATAATTGCGACGTGTTTTTTTCATAAATTTTGTAACACCCTGTGGAGTTCTACAGGTACACCAGCAAGTTAGAATTCATATCGTACTCTAGCCTTATCGTTTCTTAACATTTTCGTTTTTGATTCACTCTCTTATCTCTATTAGTACCTGAAAAACACAAGTTTATAGCATTATTATTATTATTATATTACTTAATCCGGGTACGAAGATAAATTTTATATTTGAACAGGTAAATTTTATGAATTTGTACGTACTTGAACTTTTGTAAATTCGGCGTAACCTTCTAAGTACCTCTTTGTGTATTACCTGAATTTTATACACTTTCTGAAATTTTAAATTTTCTACTTTAAAGATAGAATTTTACTTTGTAAATAAATCCATACATCGACTGGGTTTAAATTACTTAAAGAAAAGGGTGAAACTTTTAATATTAAAAGTAAGACTTCACGTGTTTTAGATTTCTTATACGAGTGTTCAGACAGTACAGGGATGTACAAAATATTTTACCACACTTAATAAACAATTTTGACAAATTTTTTTGAAAGACCTTGTTAATATTATTTTATTAAAATTATTTTTAAAATGATTAACATTCTTATAAAATTAGTTTGAAGTATGTGTTGTTTCTTATTTGACTAATAATATGAGAAGATCATGGACGAGATTGCCTTAAATTGATTTTTAAAAACCAGGACGTTTCAGGGGACGCCAGATTAGTGGGGAAACCATTAGACAGCGACTGTATTTTGCATGTAATTTGAGACCTAGAGTTGCTGCTCGAGGTCCAGCTTTAACTAAAGAGCACCGGAGGGCTAAATTCTGCCAGAAAGCACGTTAACTGGACAGAGGGTTAATGGGAACGTGTGTTGTGTTATTTACAGACGAGTCCCGATTTTGCCTTTACAATAATGATAGACGTCTTCGTGTATACAGACTTTCCAATGAACGATATTGTCAGTGCAATTTCTCCAATACAACATTATTTGGGGGCGGATCTGTGATGGTCTTGGCGGGTATTTCTTTGACATGTTTTGCTATAAAATTGTGTTTTTCAGGTACTAATAAAGATAATAAAGTGAATCAAAAACGAAAATGTTAAGAAACGATAAGGCTAGAGTACGATATGAATTCTAACTTGCTGGTGTACCTGTAGAACTCCACAGGGTGTTACAAAATTTATGAAAAAAACACGTCGCAATTGTTACACACTGTATTCATAAAAAAATAATTTTTTTGACAAAACGAT
>JAFFZR010006971.1:1301-32528 GCA_018397195.1 Lethrus apterus | reverse complement strand
TTAAGTAGTAAGAAGTTCTATTAAAAACAGAAGAAAAAAGTGGTGTTGTCATTTAAAAAAAATTATGATGACGTCATTGTGCAAAAACAAATGACGTCATTCCAAAAAAATTAACGTCAGAATACGGCATTTTAAAAACAAAAATTGACCTGTCCGAGCGATTTTCTTAAAAACATTATAAAACGCTTTTATGAATTTTGTTCCAAACTTTATCACCACGCTGTATATGATATGAAAACCATCAATTAGAAAAGAAAATTGAGAATGTGATAACCGCATTAAATCTATAAGGGAGATCAATTACATGTATATGTGTGTCGAATGTGCATTATTTACCATAACAAATCGGCCTAGCGAACCTAGCGACCCTCTACGGGACCATTTTCGGCTTAGATCGAACGCTCTGTGAATTCTCTCGAGAATGCCCACGGATAGAAACTGATATATACGCATTATCGAAAGGGTATAAAGTTTGCAAGGGCCATATTTGCCACAGAATTCGATAGGGCTTTTGGAGTAAACATGAATGCACAATGTATAAAATTATTACTAGGTATTAGAATATACTATTTGTCATAAAAATATGCTCATTTACAAATCACGTACGTATCAGTGTCATAACATTTTAAATAAAACAAGCTCCTACTTTGCAAGTAATTATTACTAAAAGGGTAATATTTCCATTTTGTCACGTAGCGTAAAAGTTTACGTTCGCTAAATGGAAAATTGCATCAAGCGTTGAAAACATTAGCCACGACGAATTATCAGGAACAATAAAAATCAATTTCATCGCCCCAGACACTACTAGGACGAGTGGCATGTTTTCAGTATAAAAAGCGTTCCCCCAATAAACGAACAAAAAACATTTGAACTCCTTGCAAACTTGTAAACCGATAAAGAAGTGTACGAAATTTCAAACTGTAGATAATCTCGAAATAAATATCTGTAATTTCCGAAGTGCAACTTTTAAATCGTGTCGCTGCCCTTCCCATTAGTAGTAGTTGATTGTCAACCGTTAGTTGCGAACACTTCGGACAACGGACTCCGCGTTGATATATGTCCATCCTGAATTATGTAAACAGGAGATGAAAACCGTGATCATAGTACGGTCACTAATTTGTCATTTCTGGTCGCAGATTAAAGTAGATAGTGACATATTACCTGTCCCAACTATTGCCTTGTGCATTCCTCTCAACAAAATTAATTTTCTAATTAAAGAAAATACGTCCTCTTGTTTTTATCATAATATTAACATGCTCTTATCTTTCTTTGGTAAAGAACAATCACATAAATTCCAATCCGAATCTCAATTCCGTTTCCAACCACAAACCCACTCCAAATCCCAATCCCAAGCCTAATTCCAATTCCAGTTATACTTTATTATATTTCTTATTGAGGCAAATTGTTACTTTTCAATATTGCTGATGCATTAAAAGATGAGTTTCAAAAATACATCTTTATAATTTGTGTATAATAATTATTTTGGCAATAATAATTATTATACACAAATCATAAAAATGTATTTTTGAAAATAATTCACTCTCAATTTACTGTATCCAGTTTTCTCCTCTGCTCGTTTTGTGTCCTATGTTCAAATATGATAAAACACGTAGCTGTAAAATATAAGATTAATGTAAGAGATATGATTGAGAAAGGAAAGTTTTTGGATTTGCTGAGGACAATAAATTTTGAATTGGGGTGGAGTTTGTAAAGAATGTTTTTTGCTGTAAAGCGTTGGGTATAAAGTGAAAAAGATGAAGCAAGGGTTGAAATTCAGAAAATAATTAAGCAGAGTTTAGAGTAAAAAGAGATGGTGAGACGAATAGTAGAATGTAAAGTAAATAAGAAAGGTCTTAGACAAATATAAAGGTTTTTATTGGTGTTATATTTAAGTATCATAATATTGAAAATATTTTATAATTTCGCAAGTACGTTTTTCAAACTTAAAATGTAAATAATTTTTCTTATTGACATGGAATATGGAGAATATTATTAATGACTTAATTTTTACATTAAATTTAAGAAATTTAATCTTCTTTAATGATTCAAAACTAATTTAATTATTTTATTAGATCTTTTATCAAAAAATGTAAAAATTAAGTCATTAATAATAATCTCAATGTCAATAAGAAAAATTATTTGCATTTTAAGTTTGAAAAACGCACTTGCGAAAAATAACTCTTTGACAAAGCGTCTACTGATTTGTCATTTCTGGTCAAAGGATCGCAACAAAAGAGATGGAAATATGAGATAATCAACGAAATGGGGATCGTCGAATCTAGTAGAGAGCATGCGGAAAAGGCGCACTATTCTCCAATGATCTCTTATTCCAAACTCGAGCAGTAGCGCGCTGGCTATCAGTTGGCTCGGTTCTGTAACAACTCTTTGCAGACCCACGTAATTTTTAGTTGAACAATCGAGATCACCTTAAACATTTCTAGTGAACCTGTTGTAATTTTTCATAAATACAAATGTCCAGAAATCCGCAAATAGAAACACTGCTCGATTTAAGCATCGATAAAAGTGTTTATGAACTAATCACCGATTTTAACTAATTTATTTTTGAAACAGTAGGTAAATTGTTAGTCTGCGTCTAAAACTAGGTAAATTCAGAATTGTTCACGAGAGAACTGTGAAAAATGTTCGGAAACAATAAACATGTACTGAACGCTATAGTTGCCATCGCTTTCTTCGCTAAAGGTAAGCCCGTGTACATTTATTTGCGCCAGACAAAAATGAAACTACGAGATAAATGTATTTTTTTTTTGTTGCTGTAATCAACTCATTTCCAGATTTTCCGATTTCCCATTGGGCGTTCACAGATTAAACACTTGCATTTTTGTTTTTCGTTGATGTTTTAAGAAAACGTATGCGAGCTTTGTATTAACAAAAATAGTACTTTTTATAATAAAATGTTTGTGTTGCAAATTAATAGTAATTCTAAATCTTTCAAAATCAATTTTTAACTGACAATGGGGAGTAATATTAGAGGATATTTTATGATGGGTGTATTACGGTAATGATTTCCTACAAGTTTTATTTAAAACTCGACAATTGACAAATAAATTTGTTAGGTTTCATTATTACTTCAAAAATTCATATACAAAGAAATAAATAAAAAAAACTTATTGTTGAGCATTAGAATTCAAATATAATAAAATATTTTTCGAGTAATAAATGTTTTCGTTTTAAAGAAAATGAAAAAAATTTCATAAAGAATGTGTTATTTTTTTATTACAAATGAAAATAAAATTCTATTCAAAGACCTCCACAGACCCTATAAAAAAATAATAATAATAATAACACTACAAATGACAGCGACACAAACGAATGACTAGTGCAGATTGTAAATTTATTGAATATTGTGTATAAAAATACATCATATAAACATTTAACGTAATTCTTTTATTGAAAATTAGAGGCCGTTTTTTGTAAATGTGCAAAAACTGATTTAATCAAATGAAACATTTTTCACATTCCTAAAAGGATACTTTCTCAGGCCTATTACTTCAACGACGACGGCCGTCTCTCGTGCGCCCGCGTTGTCTCTAAATTAATTAAATTTATCCAGATACCCTCGAGCTGTTGCGAAGGGCTAAAATTTCTCAAAAAAGAAATTAATTTGTATCGTCTTCTCGATATTTATTTAATTAAGAAAACATTTTGCGATTCAAGCACCATCTAACCAATTGAAATAATTAAGGCGGTAGAAAGTGCTTAAATGATTATAAAATGTTAGAATTGTGCCCATGAAGAATAAATCTTTTAAATCTTTTTAAATTTGCTCACGTGTGTATCATCTCCATATTTAAAATATTATTATTATTAATATCCTGATATTATTTGGAAATCAATTGTTATTTACAACTTACATATTTCAATGAGATCAAATAAATCGAATAAATGAACAAAGTAGACGTTGACGTGATGATTGATGAAATTACCAGTTCACTACATATACCTACCTATATGACTACATCTTAATTAAAAACGTACACAAAGCGGAAATCGTATCCGGAATGAAATATTCAATTTCCTACAATTGTATATTGCTTAAGCTCGTAATATTCCGAGACGTGTACATAGATTTAAATCTGTTCCTGACGTTTAATTTACCTTCGACCTTAGCACGTTTCAGGTGAGGCTAATTTCAGTCGCAGAATTTCCTACCGCTAGATTATACGTTATAACGTTTTCCGCTCGAATAACCATGAAGCGAACAAATAGAAATGTTGTACTATTCGCTTATCTCGAATAGAAGAAAATTAAATCTTAAATTCATCGGGTTGGAATTTTCAAGCGAAAATATACTCAAAATATTTAAAGGTGGGTTGGCTCAATATTACAATCGTTTTACGACTTCACTGAATTAGTAAAATGGTAAAAAAAAATTTCCGTTTGTAAATCTAAAATATCTGACACATAAAGACGAGTAGATGGTGGACACCAGATATACAATAGAAAATTAAAGCAAAAAAAGTTCAATGAAAAAGTATCTCTAAACGAAACAAGAAGTCTAGAGTACATACAAAAAAGTTAGAGCTAAAGATAACCGTACGAGATATAAAAGCAAAACTATTAAACATTTATAATAAATATTTAATTGTTCGTGTAAATTTCAGCAACAAAATTTTGTTGTGAATAGCTTTATCGAAAGAAACAATTAAATCTTCGTATTTAAATAAATGTAAATTATCGTAGATAATACAACTGGAATTAATCAAAAATAAAAAAAAAATAGTTTTTCATTTTGTAATGTCTTGGAAAAGCTCATTACAGATAAGAAATTGTTACGGAACATGAAAGATTAATATTGGAAATTACTTCGGACGTACAAAATGGGGCAAGATATCAGAGATAGAACCAACATAAATCAAAGTTAATACGGTCATGCTCGTGAATATTTCTCGGACTACTTGACAAATGACATTTATTACAATTACAAAAAGATTAAAAAATTTTACTGGAATAAAATTTAAATAATAATGTAATATATGCAATTATTGTCTCCTCTTTCACCGTTGAAGCATCCATTGTTCAATGTCCACACGGATCCTGCGCATTGGCAAATTAATTTACAAGTTAAAAGTTGAGACCACAGATAAAAGTTTACGACCTTCTATAATATATGGTGTAACATAAAATACATCTCAATTACGTCAAAAGGGCAATCGATATTATGTCTATTTGTTGCAAAAGTAAGATATATATTTCGTTCCCAGGCCGATAGAGTTTGTATTTCGTGAAATGTGGAGATTCTTATCGCATGCATTACATTGATTGGACCCGCTTTTGATGTAGATTTATGCAATAAATAATAGATTTTTTTTTGTTCAAAATAAATGAACTGGGTCTTTCTGGTCGAAAAACCTATTAAAATATTTAAAAAAAATTATAGATTGAAAATATTTTGCGTGTGTCATTTGTCATCATTTGTTTTCTCAATTTCAAAAACATTATTTATTATTAAAAAAAAAATCAAGAATACATACAAAGAAATATTCTTCAAACTTAGTAATATATAGTAATACTAATTCATTTCGATTGATAAACCTATAGAAGAGGTTTGTCAGTCACTATCTTTTGCACCAGTAGATACAAATAAAACTTGCTGACTTAAACTTTTCAGTTTGAACTCGCAAACGAACGTAAAAACTAAATTACAATTGTAAATTGCCAGACTCTGGACTAGAGCCGAATGATGTGTTCAATTTAACCTGGCATTCAGAAAAGATTTTCTTTTATATGCAACGGCATTCGATTGAAATTGCTTCGCGGCGAAATAATGAAGGGATTCGATTGAACTTTGCGGCAAACGTGGACAGAACATGCCGATTTGTTTAATCAAAGAGTTTATTACCTTTTTTTTCTAATACTACGCAATATATATTTTAAATATACAGACTGGAATCTAGTTTATCTAAACATCTAAAGAGACTCAAAAACTGTGACTTTATCCCATTTTCTTCCTCATTCATATGCCTTGTTCTTCATTTCCATCCCTTTTCTCGATACGATTTTACACACGGTTAACCAGTATTCCTATTTGTTTTCTTCTTAAGCAGACTCCTTTCTTCTTTTTCCCAATACGAAAATTATGCATTTTTCTCTAGTTATTTCACAATTACTACAAGGTCTTCATTTCTAGTCTTTCTTACTGTTTCATTTCTTAATATTGTTCTGACATCCTCGCCTTATGCTTATGTTTTTGGCATATTTTACCTAATTGCTTTTCGTTTCAATTTCAATAATTTTTCTACCCTCCTTCTTACACCTACCATTTTTACCTCTCAATTTTTCGTCTCCTCCTTTTGCCATTATTAAATATTGACACGAAATTTAAAATTTTCGCCTCCATCATAAAGAAAATACTTTATGGAACCCTTCATGGAGGCAAATAAATGCAAATGCACATGTGTCTACGTAGTAATATGTTGATGTTTAACAGCTTGATGGGCATTTTTTCTACGTCCTAATTAAATTTTAATGCAAAAGAAACCTTGTTTACGCAAGAGAAATTAAAATTCTCCGTTTTTACGACCGACATATTTTATTATTATAACTGCAGTAATGAAGGTTACCCGCGATCTGCGTACTTGCGAATCCCTTTTTAATTAAAGCGATTGTAGACATAAATTTTTGGAATTTTAATTACGCACGCATATGCTAAACGCCTGTTTGCGGAGATTTTTCGCACAGACGGTTCGGACGAATAGGAAATGAAAAGTTTTCATATAATACGTGTGGCGATGAAAACGTATTGGATATTTTCAACAAACAGTAATATTTGTCGGTTTGCATTGCGCAATTCAGAAAATTATTATTCATATAAAGAGAAACAAATATGGGATTTGACTCACAATCCCATTCCGACAAACGGTTGAGAAACCGCCATATAAATATAAACCGCCACCGTATAAATATTTCAAATATTAAAAAAAAAAAAAACGTGAGTGGTTATGACCAAGATTCTTTAAATGAATCTTAAATAGGTTTGTTAAAAGAGTCCACAAGTGAACTTATTGGTGTATAGATATAGATATTGTAAATTGTAAAAAACTCTGATGATATCAAATGGTTAAAAGCTCAAAAAGAGAAAAAAAAAATAGAAATAGATGATCAACTTTATTTTGATGTACGATTCAAACGAACAAAATCTCCAATAACGTCAATGACGCAAAAGTCTGCATTAATATTACATTAGTGGAGGTAATAGAGAGGAAAAAAAAGGTGGACGAGCACCACCGCCCGCTTTTGGTTGTGCCATCGCGTCGTAATATTTTGCCATATTTCGTCATATTTCATCTCGAATAGGTAGGCTAAATAAGCCATTCCTAAGCGCATAACACATACAACGGACTTATTAGAGTCCGACTACTCCGATATAGCAGTTTTGTTGCCAGCTATGAAATATCTTTTATTCAGAAGCTGGGCCAGTACGTCGTCTTGTATTACGCGATTAGTTTTTGTCCGTTAGGCGGCGCTCCGCTTGAATCTTACGTACTACTATAAGAACAACGCCGCTAACAACGCGTGGTGTCGTCATAAGTCATCGCAGACTTCTCCGGATGTATTTTATAGTCGGGGCGGGAGGGTCGACGCCATCGTTGATATACATCGTGAATTGCGGTCTCACTTATTATGTTAATAATAGCCTCGACACTTCGTTAGTTATAATTTATCACTTATTCGAATTGGAAAGTTATTACGATAATTTGATGATTGATGAAGAAGAGGTTTACCAAATCGTAAGGCTTCCATTAAATCCTATGTCGTAAGTCATAAGTTGTTGCATAAAATTATCTAAGGAATCACCTCCTTAAGTCAAGCTAAGCAATTTTGTTACCTTTCTGTATAATTTAACAAACGTTTCTTGTTTTAATCTTGACTTTTTGCTTTCAGATTGTTTGTCTTTGAAGTCTATGAAGTTAACAGTACCGGAAATTGTCAAAACCGGAGATACAGTAACATTAACTTGCAAATACGACTTGGAAGAGGCTGCCTTGTACACAATCAAGTGGTATATGAACGAGATCGAGTTTTTTCGATTCGTACCAAAGGAATCGCCGCCGTTTAAGGCTTTCTCTTTACCACATGCCAACCTAGACGTGAGTATAATTTATGTTGTGGGTTAAATCTATTAGAATGTTAACATATATGTTTGCGTTTAAGCAAAGATCGATCCTAAAATATGTCAATTCGCGTGAGAAAATAAAATAAATATCGCTTGTGTCTGTAATAATTTGATATTTGGAAGAAATGTTTCTGGCAGTAATATGACACTAATTCGACACTTAGACACCTGCTTGCCCTCTCAACATCGGTAGCTCACACAAGCACTCTCACACGTCTTTCTTGTGTACGTGATCTGCTTTGAAAGTGCGTGATGGGCACTGAGATTTTTTCCTGATGGTTTTAATTTTAGCATCCTTTTCTGATAGTTTTATTGGTTATTGATAATGTTATATATTTATCTTGGATAAATTAATATTTAATATAATATAATAATACGTAGCTCCAATAGAAAAACGTATGTTATGATTTTAAATATTTTCAAATAACATATGGGATGCATATATTTAACTATTGAAGAGGATTTTTACGTCGAACAGAAAATTTTGTCCGTTCGTGAGTGTGTGTACATAAACAATAAATTTACAAAACAAAAAGTCTGCAACAAAACAAACGTAATTTATTCGGTTCCTTCTTCTTTTTTCGGGCGTTATTCTCTGAGCGAGGCTGAATTATTTCTTTTTTGCCTCTGCCATTCCACGCTTACGAAGTGCTATCTAATACATTTTTTATTTAACGAAATGCGCGGATCAGTTCAGAAAGTAAACGCATGCACTATGAAACACGGAGCAATTTATCAAATATTACAAAATAATCTAGCTTATGACTGCAGCGAAATATGGCGAATTACAATGATTATTAAAATATTGATATATGTAAATTTTATTAGGGAGATTCATATTTAAGTAGAATTGAGAAGTTAATTTTACAATGTCTTCCAAAAAGTGCTGACAGATGGAAAACTATCAATTTCCGAAACGAATGTTCAAAACCTTTTTAAGTACCTTCATCAGTATTGTTTCTTTTTTGTTTTTTTTTAATTCCAAATATTTGTATTTTATGCAAATATAAGAAAACATCTAGGTAATTGAAATAAATAAAAAAAAGAAAAACTGTTAAGGACCAAAATTGTTAAGTAATTTTGTATTAATCACGTTTAGAATTATTTTCGTAATATTTTGGTGATTACATAAAAAAAACATTACAACTTAAAACAAAAACTATAAAAAAAACATTTTTCACATTACTTCGATTCAAAGTTTCTTAGTCTCTCGAAACTTTGTATTTCATCCTTATGGCGATATTTGAGGCAATTTTTCATGTCCGATTTCCGAAATTTGTCCGATAGTCGGCGCAAGTGGAAGATAAAAAAGTTTAAGGGATGTGATTTACACACATAGATGATAAGCAGGAAAATAAAAAGCAATTTTTTAATTTTTGAAACTCTTCATTTCCTTACACTCCCTTTAAATAATATGCACGCCCTCATTTTCAACATTTTAGAAATTTGTTTATTACTTTGCTTTAAATATTTCAACAATATTTTTCTGAAAATTTATGAATACGTTTTTTAACAATTAATTTGTTTTAAAACAATTTCCATCAGAAAATTGAATTTAAAAATGATCTTTACAACACAAACATTAAGTATTGATCAAGTAACACAAATTATTACAATTATTGTTATGTTTAATTAGTAATTTATTCGAGAACACAATTACAATCCATCAACCGCTGCCTTTGCAGCTTCGCAATTCAGCTTTTCACTAAACATTAATACGTATTCAGATAAACGAAGCTTATTTAAATTCCCATCCTCAAACTTATTGTCTGAGGCATTTCACCCTCTTGATACAAGCTAAAATTATTCAGTACAAGAGCAACTCGTTCGTTGAGATAATCCGATATGTGTGTTAATTTCATCAATACGATTAAAATCGTAATTGCTCAACGTCTGCGTCTGATATGCAAATTTCACCGGAATTGGTTCAGGTTCATGTTATTCAAAAGTTACATGCTCTATATTAGTTGGACTCCAACGAGATATTTAAGAATATTGTTCTTTTAAATGCGAAAATTTATCACTTACCAAGAAGTATTTTTTGTATTATACCTAATTGTCTGTCCACTGATAAAAAATCATACTTAGAAGAAAGTAGTTATGAAGTTTGAAATCCTATTGACACATTAGCCTGTTGCTAATTAAAATTGAACCAATACTGGAAGGTTGTAAATTAATCCGACATCATTAGTTTGTATTTAGAAAACCACATGCTACTGAATAAATATATTGCTCAGCCATCTTTTTAAATATCATATACGTATTTGATGAAGTCTAGCTGACTGGTATTTTATTCAAATTCAAATGTTACATCACTCAATTATTATACGACTCATAAATCATATGTAATAAAATATCAAAGAGTATACTTACTTAGTGTGTTTGAACCAGTGATGCCAACTCGTGGGATTTTTCTCGATTTGTGGGATTTTTAACTCGAAAAGAGAAAAAGGATTTTTGGTACATTTCGTGGGATTTTTGTAATGAAATTTCAATAATAATAATTTTATTGGTCTTTGCTACATAAGTAGATAAGATAAGTCATACAATAAATAAATATACAATAAAATACACAACAGTATAGCTACAGCGTGTCAGTTAAAAATTCATTCGCACTATAGTTACGGAGCGAACCCAACTCATACACAGTACAATGCATATATCTTTCCAAAAAAATTAAAAACTGACGTTAGTTTTTGAATTTTCATTACTAAGCGAAATCCTGAAATAGGATTTTCATAGTGTGTGAGGTATTTTTCGCTTCTAAAAGTTGGCATCACTTGTTTGAACCAGTATTATCTCGCTAGCGCTCATTTGCGCGTCATTCGTTCTTAGTAACGATAATAATTAGTGTATATAGTCGCTATTGAACTAGTATTTAGAATGTCGCGTCCTGTAATTAATTTCTAATTTTTATAACATTTAATTTCGCTTTTTATTGGATCTAATTACAATTTTATATTCACAATGGACGCGCAAATTTTGCCGTTTTTCAAATATTAAACTTTTCACGTGAAAAAAGGGGCAAACGCGGACGCGATAGCAAAAAGTTATAAACTTGAAAAAATTCGCCTCCGGGGATTGATGCACAATAACTCATTAATTTATTGCACTCCGAGCTGCCGTAAATTTAAACTAACGAAATAAAAATACGAAACAGAAATTCGATAAAACGTCCTAATTTATCGCGGGGCGCACAGGACGACCGTTTATTCGTCGGTATTAAACAAAAATTCAACACAAACATGATTTAATGAAACTAAAACCACGTTTTCCTGGAAATTTACCAAGAAAAACAAAAGAAGAAAACAAAAAACTTAGGGATAGCACAGGGATAAATGACATCTACACTACAACGAAAAAATAAACATAGAAAAGGGTCAGGACAGTTAATAAGAATAAATGATACCGATGAAGCAAGCGAGTGAGAGTGATAACACTGGATGAGAAGAAAAGAAGAAGAATGAAAACGAAAGCTACATCTTAGGGGGGACAGTCCTTATGACGTACTTTTATTTACGTTTGCTTCTCTTTTATACTTATTTACATATTAGTCAGATGCATATTTATTATGAGGTATACTTTTCTACATTTAAAAAAGTTCGTAACTAAAAAACAAATCATCTAAGCACATCATCACATTTTGTCTTATTAGTTCCATAAATTTAAGAAATGTGTAACACTAATAAATCAACAAAAACGCAATTTCTCACATTGTAAAAATTCATACACATTTAACATTAATGGAATATTTCAGATATCCAATTCCGGTCCGACGCAGGTGACGTTCACGGATGTAACGAAGGAAATGACGGCTGATTACAGTTGTGAAGTATCGGCCGATGCGCCTTGGTTTCATACGGACATCAAAACGGCCCACTTGACGGTTGCAGGTAGATATAATATTCCATTAAGGGGGCGCGATGTTAAAAAATGGACTGATTTACAGAATTGCCTACCGGTGGTCCCACACTGAACATAGAACCTGGAAAGGTCGAAATTGGAAAGAAAATAAACGCGGAATGTCAGTCTCCCAGTTCGTTTCCAGTTGCCAACTTAACATGGTACATAAATAACGAAAAGGTAATCTTATCCACAACTTTTTATTAAATGATTTCTTTTTATTAATTTGTAAATCAACTTTACAACTTTCCATTTTATGTGTATTTCTTCCACATTTTTTCAGAAGTTACATGAACATAATTTAATAGTAATTAGTAAATTCAAGTGTACCTGTAGGTTGCATATTGGGCCCTCTGCTTTATAGGATATGTTACACTGAGTTAATAAAATGCATGAAAATTATAAATATGTTTTGCGGCATATTCGGAATCCATGAAAGACATAAATATATTTCTACCGTGGGTGTTCTGCAAGAGTGTCGTTTGGACCTAATACTGGTTTTTCCTTTTAAAAATGATACATAAGAAAATTTTCTACGAGATTGTTTTGTGGACTAAAATTTTTCGTTGCAGCTTTATTTTATTAGATCTTAGAAAAGTTTAAAATTAGTAAATTTGCGATACTGATTTAAAAGTGCAATGTAGTTTTCTTTTTCAAATAGATAAATCATCGTTGGATAGTAACCTGCTGGAAATAGCATAGAATACATTAGATTTGAGAATATTTTTTATGTGAGTTGATGATAAAATGCATGGATGGGTAATGCGACGCGACTGGGGATACATTTCTATATGCTATCAAATTTGATGTACCAAAGGACAGGTTGTTAGGACCATTACTTTATCTAATTTTACAGACAGACAATACAACTGCTATATTTGCAGAGCTTATCTCAATATAATAAATAATACGAGTTTTCTCGAAATCTCTTTGTTTGTTACACCTTCTGCCTTGTGAACGTCTATTTTCAAATTTAATAATTCTGTTAATTTAGAGAAAATGCATTTCAGATTATGGAAAATTCAGAAAGCATCAAAATGTCCACATTACAAATAGGAGAAGATAACAATTTCGATTTACAGTCCTCCGTATCTAAAATTGAAATAATAGCTAATCAGAGTCATTTTGCGATGGGTTGGATGACACTAAAATGCGAAGCGAGTATAAATTCACTTTGGAGTAAATCCATAGATGCCACAATAAGAGACGAGTCGCCTTTACTGGCACCAGTACTTGGCTCAACTTCTTCACAAAGCGTCGAAGATAGTACTTTCGGTAAGTATTTAAAATAACACTAAATAAATATCAAAAGCGTTTAACGAAAGATCAGAACAATTCTAATATATAATCTAAATCTCGAGAAAAGATAAATCTCCCGCACTTTCAAACTTAAAACATAAATTTCGTCCCGTAAAGCGCATTTCACCAAGTCATTCGCGATTTATTTGAATGTTTTTCGCATTAATTTTAATAAATAAAAGTAAGCAGGTTTCAAGTGAGAAGCACGTAGGTCGTAAGAACCCCAAGTGAAAATTTAATAAATAGCACGATTTTCAAAATAAAGCGGACTATAAAATCGACTTTCTCGGCTATGGTTTTATTACGACCTCCAAGATACTCACCACATTTCTCTCGCAATCATGTTTTAACGAGATAGTGTGCAGTCTGGAGGACTTCTGAAACTAAGGATTTTCTGTAAAAAAAGGTTTCGGCTATTTATTGCTACGACTAGACGCTATGATTTTAAATTAGTAACTTATAGCTCATGTAATATTTATTTAAATTCATTTTGTAAAAACAAATAATAAAATATATTTTTTGCAGTTTGTCAATAAAAGACAATAAAACAAAAAAAAATATATGTAATACAAAAATGTATTTAATGAAATATATAGAATAAATTAACAATAGAAAATAATAAAATAACAACTGACGACGAAAATAATAGCAACTATTTCTTTATAATTTTTTTTTCTTTTACGAGTGAACTCTTTTTTTTCTTCCTTCTAAAATTTCTATGTATGTATTTATTTTTAATTTTCTTAATTTTAATTAAGTCTATAGTCCGAAATCAATTTATTTAAAAAATAACAAGTTTTTCGAAACTGTAGTATTCACTTCCTTATATAAATTTATCAACGTTTCGACAACATATTTTGTTGTCATCTTCAGGGCTAAAATATACATCATAAAATTACCAACAGTATAAAAAAAGAACACAATAATAATAATTTAACAATTTTCGGTATGAAGTTACGGTGAAAAACAATGACAATAAGTAATTAACTATACTGATAATGTTATTAAATTGGACAAAAAATTGCAAGAATTTTTTGTGCTTTTGCCCAGTTTTTATATATTTTTTTAATTTTAATTAATCAAATAAAAAAATTTATTACGACAAACAAATATATTTATATTTTTCAATCTTAAATAATTTAATTTTAAATATATAGTGTTGTTGATGATTAAATCCGCTAGTGACTATAAAAAATATCGAATAAATGTTTTTAATGTTAGTATATCCAGCGATATCAAATTTTCAATTTTTGTTGCGTTTCGATATCAGACTCGCTTATCTAGTATAGCTATAACTTTGCTTACAATGCTTGTAACTTGATTGTAACTTTATTTTTATTTTCAGATATATTCACCGGAAATGGCTGCGGAATTTCCATCGAACACTTTAATGCATTGGTGATATTTTTAACAATAATTCAGTTTTTGGTAAAAATTAGATAATAATGTAATCAACAGACGTTAACTTGTGCCTCAGATCAGTATTAATTCGTCGTAGTATTATTTCAATTAAAATGTAAGAGATATTTTAATGTAATATATAGTACGAATATATATATGAAGAAAATGTAACAAAATCACCGATGGTAATATTGTCTGTGTTGAAAATTAAATTGTTGAATTGGTAACAATTTTATCGTTGGAGATTTTTTTTTAATTTGCTATAAAAATGTAGATTTAACGAAGGAAATAATGGCAATAATATGTTCTTTTAAACATGTTGTGTTATATAAACATAATGTAGTAACATTATCAAATAAAGAGCAATAAATATAAAAGTAAAATAAATGTAGTTTTATTTTGAATTAAATTTGTATTTACATTTGAATTGACGTAATATGAATCCAAAATATAAATATGGAAGTTAAAATCTATGTCGAAAAAGTTTATCATCTAGATTCAGTTTTAAAAAATCTAAAATGTGACATCGGTTGGGCATAAAAATAAAAATCTATTTTAATTATTATTTGGGAATAAATTTATTAGAAATTTAAATTAATTAATTAAAGAAAGAAAAATATTGTGATATATTAAAGTCACATTTTTGGTTGTAATTGTACTTATCTTTCTATCTATTCATAAACAATCAACTAGTAGAAAACATGAAATGTAATAAAAATATATTTATTACGACACACACAAAAATATAAAAAATAAATATATATAAATCGTTTTCAAGTAATAAATTTTATTTAAATTTTCCTCTAGGACTCAAACCTATTATTCTTTTTTTTTAGACACCAAGCTTTCATGTACCTACACAATTTTAAAATGCATTAAGATTTGAAACTTTTTTTATATAAAATGAAATGAGTTATACGAAAAATATATGGGTTGGGTTCGCAGTGAAAGCGAATTTTTTTTTCATTGTATTAGTTGCATTAAAAAAAAAAAAAAACAATAAGAATAACTAATGGCATATGCTGAAGACCTGGTAATAATATCAAAGAGAAAGTACATAATGTCTAAAATCGTAGTAGGGCGGAATCCCAAAATATGAAAATTAAATTCTCAAATTTTTTGACGATTAAACTCTGCATAGATAAGAAAATCCACAGCAATTTTTACAACAAATATGTTCTTATACATCCATATTAACGAAAATCAATGTCTTCATACCTCTCACTCGCCCTGTACATGTACTTACTATAACAAATGTATAAATTGTATATAAACATCTTAATACCTTTCCTGGCAATTAATAATTTCAAGCAACTTTCATAAGAATTAAACCTCCATTAGCATCTCAGTCTACGAACGTATAAATCCAAATTAAGACGAGAAACCGAGAAGCGGTGCTAATCGAGTTCGTAAAATCTCGCCTTGTGGCGTAATATATCTAATTGTTCGCCACACCGAAAACCGCTTGAAACAAAAAACAATCCGCGCCCCGTTTGCGCCAATTTAAATTATAATAATATTATGCGGAGTGACGCAAATGCGAAAAGACGCCCGAAGAGCACAGATGTATATCGCTTCGAATTAAATCTCTTGATAAACTTTACTATTTAAAACTTTTTATCGAGTTAACTAGCTCGGCGAATCGATTGCGAGTTTCTTAAATTGAACTTTGTTTGCATTATCAAATGTCGGTCGCTCATACGAAATTGCAATCGCTAAATGAATGCAATGGGAAATTGAAACATTTTTGCATTCGTTCCAAGGAAGCAAAAAAAATTCTGCACTTTCCAAAAACTTTAAGAAGCTGTTAATTAGGCATTTTGATAAATTAGGTGTACAGCAAAAATACCTCATTAAAATAATCATAATATGTTAAAGAATAATCTATTAGACTAATCTAAATGAACCTAAAGAAAAAAGTACAATTAGAAAAAGGATTTACGACGAAAAAAAAATTAAAATTGTCTTTTTCACAAATACTTAAAAAAAAGGAATTGAAGTAGAGTTTGTTTTCTCAGATCTTTCCGTTGTAGTCTTTATGAAGCTTCTCCACTTGCTCCTTCCTGTATTTGGCACTTGCGCAAGTATGTCTTGCAGAAGATTTTCTCTCACTGTTTCAGCTGTTTCTTGGTCTGCTACGACACTTTTTTTCATCCCCCACATTTCCTTTACTAAATTTCCTTCCTTCGTCCAATGTAGGTGTCTGACCCAGCTTAATTGTTTCTTTTCTATTTTCGTGAACAGCCTTTTCCTTATTTCAATATTTCTAATCTTGACCTTTCTAGTGGCTTCCAATTTCTTCACACAATTACTATGTTGCTCACGAAAATTTGTGACCTGTGGCACTTAATTTAAATAATTGTTTCAAAATCGTAAAATATTGAATTCTTTATTGTAAAAGCTTGAAATAATTCTTATCTATTTTCTTTAGCTTTCAGCCAATAGAAACAACTCCAATTATCAAGAAAATATATAATATTAAACATGATTTAATCTTTGGAATCTCATGTTTATTTAAATTTAATTCTACTTTCATTAAAAATAATAAAAAACTCATCAAAATATTATGCAATTCTTAGACTGAATTACATTGAATACAAATTGCTACACACGTATTTGTACAGTTAAAAATTTTTGCTAGTTCGTGCCCGATTGCAAAATTCCTTTTAAAGCCATGAAAAACTGCAAATTATGTACACATGATCTATTCCGTAACGCATACGCATACAGAGCCCGTAACGAATTCAATTAAACTTTTCCGTTCGTCGGCGAATTTTCATCCATACGAAAGCGCAATTTAAAATGCTAATGTTCTCTCCCTCAAGCAAAATTTTCATGTTTTATCACATTAAAAACATTTAAATAAAAAGGTAACAAAAACTTCGTAGGTCGAACGAAGTCACATTTGTTGAACAGTTAATCTTAATTTCAAACATACTTCTTTTATATAAGTAAAGAGGCATGGGCAACTTAATCAAGACCGCGGGCCGGAAAACAAATATCACATCAAATCGCGGGCCTCATAATGACGTTTTAAATTAAATTCTTCAATACGGATATAGTTTCAAGACAAATTAAATAAAGGGACAGGTTTAATAAGATTTGAAAATTGTTATGAGGGCCGGATAAAATCAAGTTGAGGACCGGATCCGGCCCGCGGGCCGTACGTTGCCCATGCCTAAAGAGTGAAACAGTGAAAGAAGAACAAAAATAAAACTGTAGAATAAATATCTACAAAACAACAACAGAAAAATACGAAGAATTTAGAAGGAAAACGACAAAAGAAGAAGTTCAAAAAATGAAGAATAGAACATGCGAAGAATTTGGAAAGAAGCTAGAGAAAGATGACAAAGGAAATAACAAGTTATTCTATATTCTTCTAAAAAGATAAGAAGACAGAATGGAATGATATTCCATTCTGTCTTCTAGAGACTAGAGAGGCGAAGCAATGTACGGGCGTGAACAAGTTGACGGGCTCTTTTATGGAAGAAATAATTTTAAGAGAAAAGAGAAAAGGACGATATTAAAGGTAGGAAGGAAGTTTCAATCCAATGGAAAATGAAACGTATTTTATATATGAAAATATGTATTTAATTACTAAAATACAATTTAAAAACACTGGACTCTCCATATTTATATGAATAAAAATACACCGTAAAAATATATGAATATTCAAAATTTAGGTAAAACATACTGTAAAATAAAGTTCATCTTAAATCTTTCTTAGAAATATTCTCTGATGCAACAAGTTTTGCTAGAATATTTACAACAGGTATATATGTATCGTATATGTAAAGGCGGCGTCTTTCAATTATATAATAATTGAAAACTTCTGATTGTTATTTTTTCAAATTTGTTTTATATTAATTTTCCGGTGATGGAAACGGAGCATTTTCATCGTAAATCATCATTAGTGAATTGTATGATCTTCTCTTTTTTTTTGGCTGAAATAATAATATATTTATTTCCTGTTTTCCAAGCAACATATCAGATGAATACCTTAGATACACGTGCGCTGTTATCATCAGTGCTGCTGCTACTAGACGTTATTCCTTCTTCCAGGGTTAGTTTCGTCGACAATCCTTCCAATTCCATTTCTATATACAACTGACTAAGCTGATCGTTCACCAACGTGGGCTGATGCACAGCTTTCAATGTATTCAAATCTGATTCTAAAATTTCCTCTATTCCTTTAACTGACATCTGATACCGATAGATCAAGTCAGGTGTCACGGACACCGACTCCAGCCAAGGTGGTTCGCGTTTTCTGATTGGATAACATCGCGCCTTGTGCCATAAGTTCTAAAAAAATACCCCTTAATCATACAAAACGCACACATTTCCATACTTACATCGTCGCTTTTTATCGTTTTGTTTTCGATGTTATTGGAATCGTCGTTGGATCCGGAACCGACATCGGTTTTAAGAAACGACGAGTAGAAGGAAGAATAACTGCTTTCCTCTTCGTCGTTTACGTGACGGTCCTCATATTTGATATTTTTTGGATTTTTCATGAGATCAGTTTCTATCGCCTGAAATGAAGAAAAAAACTTTGTAGACATAGGCATACGTTTCAACATAATATCAATAAATAAAAGACATAATGAAAATCAAAGAAAAAACATTTGCAATCAATTATAAAGAATGTTCTGCAATCGTGCATCTCTTTGACTAAAGTTTAGACGAAGCGCTGACTTACAGTTGTTAAATTCCAGCATTAAGGATTAAGTTACAAATTTTGCAAACTTTTTCTCTAACTTAAAATTCCAATGCACCTACTAAGAGAGAGAGAGAGACCTAGAGAGAACATAGAGAGGGGAAGAGAGAGAGTGAAAGAGATTGAGAATTACTGAAGAAGTAATGGGAAGCAAGAGAGAGAGATATATATGGTTATACGAAGCAAGTGGCAAGGGAAGCGTTGGCACTGATAGGAAGAGAAAGCATGGACGGAGTGACACAGAGGGGTTGGCGGAAAATGTACTTAATTCATTGTTCAGTGAATTCATATGGAAAATCAATTTTTTAAATATTTTTACACATTCAAACGAACACAGTTTTAAATTAATTTTTAAATAAAAAAAAAAACCATAAGAGGAAAAACATTTTCCTATCAGAAGAGCGAACACTTAATTTACGACATATTCCGCAATACAAAGCAGCCCAGTTGACACTCTGATACGAATAATGAATGCATATAAAATAATTGAATAAAAAAGCAATATATCACACAAATTTGAAAAAAGTTACCTGCTAATATGGAAAAACGTTTCATACAAAAAATGTATTTTAATTCTATACAGAAAAAACGTATCTTGTTGATAATTCATCAACAAAATAAAGACATAAGAATAACAATAAAACGAGTTGTGTCTGCGTTGCGTTGTACTCTTTTAAAAGTGCATGTAAACCTACTGTGCCGATGTTCGAATTGAATTTTTTAATGAAATTTCTACGTTTTCACGTATTGGGATATAATCGTTAACTTCAGCCTCAATTAAAAAAATATATATATAGAGGGTCATTCTGAAAGAGGCCCCATTATTTAATAGGTGATAGCAGACCTTGGTCCAAAACCAAATCCGCAAAGACGACGGTTCTATCTTCAGTTTAAATTTTCGAAAATGTATTTTTATATGAAAATTTGGTTCTAAATACAATCCTGTAGCCATTTTCATGTTCTTCGTATTGAAAAATAGCTTCCTTTGGCGGGAACAACATTAAATATTGCAATATAACCTTTAAATGCGATGATTGGGCGTTACTTTAATATTTTACTTAAAAAGATATATTTTTTTCTGGCACACCGTTCAACATAGGACCGCCATTTTTACACACTTCGACTAATGTTAGCTATCACCTGTTAAAATATTGATACATATTAATGTGGAAACTTCGTTATATGAATTCGTGAGAGAGTAGCTATTTTACATAAATATAATTTCTTAGCATTTAATTATCATAGTAGAAAACAAAACTAAATTGAAGTTACAGTTATGTCACATCAAGTATCTAAATAAAACACAAAACTTAGAGATCAGATCAACAATTAACGAGCAAAAGAACAACTCATGCACCAGACAAGTAAGTTAACCTTTACGGCAATATTAAAAATGTCGACATCCGTTTCGCCATCTGGTGGACTGACAAGCGGAGAACCAGGTGAACACACTGATTGGAGACACAGATCTTTTCGAGAACATTCAGACAGAGCCTGCAAAATATTACTACTCAACAAACCAGTTAAATACGTACGTATTCTATGAAAACATAACAAAATATAGATTTCAAATGAACATGAGAACAATTTACTACTCCTATAAAACTATTTACAATATAACAGCGTTTCAAAGAACATATTTTCTATGACCTTATTACCTTATTAACGATGCTCGCCGATGCTATAGATCCCATTGCGCTGCCAGGTTCTGCCTTAACTGATGTCGCCTGTGAGGCAGGTCTTTGAAATTGTGGAACCGATTGTACGCTTGGAGGACTCGGCTTCTGTTCAACAGTCGATCCGTTTACGGCTGTAGTGCTGTTTATCATTTCGGTATTTATGGGCGTGATGGGTTGATGTAAAGGCATGGGTACCATCGGTAAGGGCGAGCAAAATATTGGTGAAGCCGGAAAAATTGAATTATAGTTGTACATCATACCAGGCATGTATTGAACTGCAAAAGAAACGTTTATTATAATTTATTTTTAATTTTATTTGGTAATTCAAAACCATATTTAAAAATAAAATCGAAAATAAAAGTGGAAGCACTGAATTGTGAATTGTGATTTAACTAAAATATTTGCTTGTGGATAATTTAAAACCATTTCATTTTCCAACAAAACAATCAAAACCGAAAGTAGATAACTAGATAACATTTTCACTGATGATCATTAGTCCCGCCAGAATAGGATTGATTGCCAAACATTTCAAAAAGTAGATCAATGCAACACGATCTAAATTCAATTGCGTTTTTTTTATGGATTTTTATCATACGTAAGAGCATGAGTGCTCGACTTTTGCCGGAAAGATTTTTATTTTGTATGAGCAATGGTTGCTTGGCAATTAAACGAGACCAATTCGACGAAAAGGCTCTTTTCCAAAGAAATTGGTCGAGTTTAATTGCCTTTAGCAATCATTGCGAATAAAAAAATCAAAATCTTGCCAGACAAAAGTTGAGCAGCACGAATGCTCTTTGATTGGAGAATTATCCGATGAATTATAACACTGACATTTGTCAAAATGACATTTAATGTATTTTTAAGTTGTCATGGCAAAACTATGACGTAGCGGCAAGAAAAGCACCATGAATCTTTTCACTATAAGATTGTTCTGATTGGTGCATGTGATCTTGGTTTTAAAATATCATTGGTCCACGTCATCATGTGGATAATTCTCATTAATAATTACCTTGAAAACCTGGCGTAATGTTAGTAGGTTCGGATTGTATCGGCCTTTGTTGAGCAGGAATGTAGTAAACGGGAAACATACCAGTCGTAAAACTTCCAGTATGATTTTGTGGAGAACTTACGGCGCAAGTTTGGGTGTTGCTCATCGGCGTTAACGTAACGGAAAACGGCGGCCATAAATTGACGTTATTCAGCTGCAAGAACCACCGTGGAATTTTGTCAAATTGATAATTATGAATTCTTACCCCGGGCGTGTACATATTATTGTTTGCGATGGCTGGAGTAGGAGGTTGTATTGCATTTTTCGATTGATTGTTGACATTGCTGGTGGTTTCCAAGATGACGTCCTTGTTTAAGACACCTGACTGATGTTTGTATTTAGAAATTTTGTGACTATCACCTTCCCAAGACTGTGAACCGCTTCTTTTAATTCCTTGATGATTCGCAACCTTTCAAACGTAAGAAAAGACTGTTAGATGACATGTTGGGCACGAAGTAGAACAAAAATCATTGGGTTTTAATCACCTGATCATTTTTGTCAGAGATCTTCTCGCTGATGATAGCCTTGTGAGATTTTTTATTTTCTCTGTCGGCCTTGATGCTTGTACGTTGTTCTCTGTGTCGCTTTATCATTATCTTTGCCATATCTTCATTATGTCTAAAACAATATAATTTTTTGATCACAAAATTGTTCTTGAAGTTTCACCAAAAAACTTACTTATATAATAACGCCTCGGTCAGATGGGGAGGTTTGTAAGAATCAATAGACGTATGTGTAGCACTGGTCGTGGCACATTCTATAATTGGATTGCTTCCCAAACTTAAATTTCCAGCACTTCCACTGCCGGAAGCTCCACTATTTTGTACTGGTGATAAACATTTCCTGAAAGAAGAAAATGACATCATATGAAACTAAAAAAACTTTTCAACACTCACTGTGTGTTGGCACATTCTTGCACAGAAGATGGGCTTTTAGCTTCTTGATCGATATCAATCGTGCTCTGTAAAGGACCTGGTCTCTCGATACTTTCATCTGAAAAGGTTGTCTTTGGTTTGCTCTGGAAGAATCTTTGTATATTTTCATTATAATTTAATTGATTGTAACTAGGCGGTGTCTCAGACGACGATTTGCTGTCGTAATAATCATGGTGTGGTGAAATTTCTCCCAACATAACAGAATCGCGTTCCTAAAAATTTCAACAAATCTGATAAATTCAAAAACTTTTATCTTTTATAAATCTTTACCGATATCGTAGGATCTGGATCTTGAGGCAACTCCAGCTGGAGATTCGACTTGGCTACTTCATCCATCAACGTTTCCATAAAAGTAGCGAGATCTTTACAACGTTTCGATACTTCGTGTTTTGCGGATTCTGACGGTCTGGATAAATCCTACAAAATTAAATTCTATAAAACATTTTTTCCACAGTAATATTTTACCTTATTCAATAGGATTAATATCTCTTCTTGAATAATTTTGCTTTCTTTTAAAACCTCCTCGGAAATGTGTCGCATTTCTTCATCTTTTGTCGGTTCGAAGATATTGGGATTTGTTGGTCCCTAAAAACAAATATGAAAGTAATACAATAGGAGCAATAAGTTTAAAAAACAAACTTGTAGCACTCGATGTAATCCAATTACGAATTCCAGTCGCTTTGTCCACGGGTTTACAAAACTAGACCATTCGGTTTCTATCATAGCGAAGCCACCATTTTGCACGGCAAATCTGTACGGTTTACTTCTAAATACAGATCCTGCTATTTGGCACATTCTCATAACTGAAAGAATTTGAATCACGTAACTAATAAATTTGTATGTGCAGCAGATAAAATTTTATATGAGAAAGAAAAGAACTTAACTTTTGTAGTGATAAAATAAGGGGAAGGTGAGATAATTAGAATTACCTGATTCATAAACTTCTTTAAGGAAAGGCATATCTTCTGGATGATAGAAATCAAAAATTGATTTCCCTAACATATCCTGAGGTAAAAAACCAAAATTTGTAACTACATCCGGATCCACATGGCTGAATATACAGGCGGCAGTATGTCTCATACCAAATTTGGGCGATCTACGTGTTTCATCAGGAACTATGAACAATAAAGTTATCAACAATTATCAACACTTAAAGGGTATATCACCTTTATAACCAGAATATACAGGAACTGCTACGACTACCAAGAACATTCCTCCGTTGTTATCCGCGTATTTGGTTTCGGAGGAATCGGTAACATGACGAACTGTGACGGTTAACTGAAATGCTTCGTAAGAAACCGATTTTTCTATAACGCCGTAACCAGAGGTTTTCAAACCTCTGTATTTACGCAAACAAACGTAAAGTGTGTTTCGAATATCTGCAAAAAAAATGTAAAGCATTTTTTGTAAATTAAAAATAACTTTACCTTTGTGTTTTCCTAATGAATCAACCAATGGTAGGGCAACACCTGTTGTAATTTGACTAGAAAATGTTTCCCTATCCTTCGGATGAACGAAATCAATGAAAGAACGTCCAAGCCACATATCCTTGGGAAAACCCAATACGGAAGTTATACTTGGTGTGGTATATAATACCACACCGTCGTACATGGAGATTACACAACAAAATCCATCCTGAAAAATATTTCCTTCAATTTCATACGAAAAACAATGGGTTGAGTAGGTCAGAAGGTCATCACAAAATGACAAATATTGCAAGCATTATTTATAAATTTATTTCGTCTGAGATTCACAAACGATCAATGTTTACTTACTTCTGGTTGAGGAGATGCCAATTTGTAACCACAATCGACAGCAGGTTCGTAAATGGCATTTGTTGTCTCCATGATATTTTCATTGCTTTCCGCACAACATTTCTGTGGTTGGTGTTCGTTCCACGGAGGAAGAACGTCACCTGCAGGTGGAGACTTCGCTAGCATATGAAAAAAAAAGAACATACCACAGGCAAAGTGTTATATCTGTAGCCTCACACCTAGTTAATGCGTAACACCAATACATTTCCGTTAAAAATCCTTACACCGGCATTCCCTTTCAATTTCAATTAGTTTTGCTTAAAGATTGCACTTAAGATTTGCAGTTAAGTGTTAAAAGCAACCATGTTAAAAAAAATTTCAAGCCTATAATCGTTAATTTTATTACTATTACCTGTTGGCAAGACAGTTGGTACAAGCGCGTCTCCTATTAAATCTTTGCTGGATTCGAGATTTTCTGGGATAACTGTGGATTGCTCTATCGTTGTCGATGGCAAACAATCGGAGCCTGCAAATTTTAATCTTGAAGAGTTTTCTTAAAATACTTTTTTATGTAATAATAATATTTTACCCGTAAAAAATATTATGCAATATTAATGGCAATATTCGCCATTAAACATGATACGAATATACAAAGAGTAAGGACAGCAAAATTGTATACTAAGTAAGAGGACGAAGAACGTAGCAATCCACATTACAAAATAATGTTCACTTATGCACCATTGTAGTATCATGCAGCGCAAAGGTATTAGAGGACCATATTAGACTCATCCATGTTTTAGGATTTAGAGACACAAATATTTTAGTTTGTTCCACTAGAACAGAGCAAATCCTAATGAGGGATCTTATTCTTATTTATATAGTTTGAGTTGTTTAGAGGGGGGGGGGGCATTAAAATTCAAATTTTCCAATAAACTCTTAACTTGCAGGAATTTTTCCTTTTGCACGGGAAAACATCCTGCACGAACATGTGAAGTATTTAATATTCACCTGTTTTGCTATCAACCGTGACGACATCTTTAAGCACACTATTGTTTATTCGATTTTCTCCGGTTATTTTAACTGATGACATGGTGACATTAGTAAGCGAATTCGAAGCTTTTATTTTCTTTTTCTTATGATCCCGATCTTTACGTTTGCTAGGCTGGGATGCACCATTATCGCCACTATAATTTAAAAACATCTAAAATTACAACAATCAATTTGCTTAAATAAATTTACCTTGTGTCGACATTCGGGGCTCCACAGTAGCCACTGCTTCTGCTAGAATTGCTTCCACTGTGACGTGATTTTGAACTTGCACTACAACATTCAAATTCAAAAATGTTGTAAAACAATTAAAAAATAAATGAAATAAAATTTGTTAAATCAAATTATTTTGCATTCAAAAATGTTAGTCACTACCATCACCTGAAAAGATAATGAAGTACTTACAACGTGATTGGTTCGTCTTTCTTTTGTGCTAACAACTTCCAAGTTAAAATCATTATATGAAAATAATTTGGATTTAGTTTTGTAATTTTTAACTGAAAATTTCAAAAACACATTAAATTGACAAAGTGTTGCAGAAATGGAGAAAATTGTGAACAAATCTTTTAAGGTTTAAATCCATTTAACGGTAATTTTTATAAATACTGCATAAAATTAAACATTTTACGACCTGACAATTTGCAATTTATGAAAATTACCTTCTTTGTGAATTGCTGTTACTGCAGCTGTTTGAATATCCGGAATCAGATATCTTCGTATTGGCAGTGCCGGATTCGGATTCCATGTTTAGGCAGTTGGTCGCAGAATATACTAAAACAAAGAAAAAAATTGTATAACAGATTGTCAACTAATAATTTCTATAAATTAATTAAAATATTAAATTAAACTTATGTTAAAATAAATAATATTCTTGTCAAAAAATAGACACGTGAAAAAGAAAGAACGTCCCATTCATTTTTATTAAATAATACGTATTCGAAATTAAATTCAAATTTTGAGGATATATTTTTTTAAATTTAATATAAATTAAAAATATTCAGTTAACTCAAACCCAAAGTAAATTTGCTCCCAATATACAATAAAAAGTAGAATTTGTTATTTAAGATTAAAGTAAGCTTAAATATTATATTAATTTAATTTAGTTATATTAAAGTAAAGATTAAGTTGACGGCTATTTTGTAAAGAATAGAGACAAGAATATAACTGAGAAGAAAATAAATATAAACACTAGTAAAGGTAAGGAAAAATTAGAAAATAGGGGCCTAGATTGTTAAAATCTTAACAAGAAAGAAAAATGCTTTAGTTGAAGAGTTTGAAAAAGCCCATGGATAAAATAAAAATCAAGAAAAAAGAAAAGGAATAAGTGTAATTGGAAGGAGGGCACATATTGATATACAGTAGAACAGACCAGAAATAAATAACGAAAAAGTATTTATGTTCAAAATTTTTTTTTGAACATGTAATAAATTTTTGTTGAAAATCATATTCACATTCATATTCATGTTTATAATTTAATGAAACAATAATTATTTACGTTGTTAATGGCATTCATAAGAAACGCATATTACTTCCGTAACAATAAACGAACAAAGACCTACTCTATCGCTGAATTATTCATTTTAGCGATATTTCAATACTAAAAAAAAAACGTTTCTTACGTAAGGTAATTATTCCAAACTATTAATGGCTTTTTACGTGAACGCATGTCTGGTGAACGTGATTGCGGGCATTTACAATGTTACTTATATAACAAAATTCATATGGTAGAAAATATTCAATAGAAACCGATAAAAATACGTATTATCCATAAATATTCACCATTATAATTGTATTATATCATAACTAGTTCAACAGCAGTTTTTTTTTTTTTAAATTAATTGACTATTGTTACGTTTCGTTGTGAATAAAATTGCTTTTTCATTAATTTATTTCCTTTATACCATCGATTGTTTTTTTGTTTTAAGAAAAACCATAACATAAGTAGAAAAGAAATCTGTCTGCGCAAAAAAAGTACAAGAATAAGCTTAATGTTTTTGAGAGGAAAGTACATATTAGCAATATAGCAACCTTTCAAAGAACCCCCTTATATAATTCATTAAAATACGACAGTTGAGATGTTCTGGACATGTAATGAGGATAGAGGATAACAGACTGCCAATGTTGAAACTTTTTTAAAGTTATTAATAGCAATGCTATTTTCAGTTTTCTCTTAAACATATAACGATATTTAAGAATTAGCTCTAATCGGAGCAATTTTAAAAATTTATCAATAATATTTTTTTTTTAATATTAGGTTACGCCCCAAATGTTGTTTGGGCCTCATGTCTCTCTGGTTAAGAAAAATTGGCAAAATACAATAAAAAGAGTTTTCAACATTTCCAATGTAAATTTACACCACAGGAATATCGTACTAATAAATAGTTTACGGCAAACAGCTTATGTAATCAATCAGTATACATTTTACGACCACCTGATAATTTAGTAATTGTCAATTCTAAGCTACTTTGTTGCGAGCGGCAACGTGATACTTTTAGAAGTCTCCCTCACGTGTCGACGCCGCATTCAGAATTGTGTAAATACGGCGCTTAATTCATTGCGCGAAATTCACGTTACGTAAACCTGTCGATTGATTTGTATTTTCTATTGGTCGCTTTTTGGGTAAATTGTGTAAAAAATAATTCCACGCATAAGAGTTCTAAGCATAAAATAAAGAGTTATTTAAATTAATTCAAACTACCTAATAGATAACTTGAGCAAGTTCAAATTTTCACATCCAACTTAATTTTAAAAATAAATGGATTATGATGACGAATTCTAATATGAACTCCCAATATGTAACATGTGACGTCATTTTCATTAATAAATTTGCCATAATAAAGGTTTTTCTTTTTATTCAAAAGAATTGCCACTAATAATAGAATTATTCTCATCGTAACTCGTATATAAGACAAAGATTGTTTATTTATTTACATAGTAATGATCAAAAATTAATAATTATATTCAGTCGCTATAAATTTTTTAAGAAATAAAATGTGGCTAAGGACTTCATTTTTTATCCCAAGTTCGACCCAAGTTCGCAGCCTATTCAGTTCTACTATTTGGACCAAATATGTACAAACAAATTGACATTATATAATTTCCCTAGCATTGAAATCCCTTTGAACGTGATAACACAAATGCCCCCACGCTTATTACACAACGAACACGTTTATTGACCAAACAATTATGTCTATTTCTATTTTAATCAACTGATAAAAGAAAAACGTTTTGCGAAGCGTCTGTTTCGGATTACAATGAAAACGGAACACTGCAATGGGCGTTTTTGCTGCAAACATTTTGCACGTTGATCAGTTGAGTCGAACGTGTGCCATTATATCTGCGGAGGCGAAAAGAGATAATCGAGAACTCTCGAGCAAAAATACACGGCCTTTGACGGTAACTTTATACTTCGTTAATTAACGAAGTTATTAACGTGTTAGGAGGCGAACAAACTGAGAATCACGTGGGTGTGATGCCCCACAATATACCGCATGTAAACGTGGTGTGTTCAATGTGACAATTTTCAAAAATAAAACTGGATGGTTTTATTAACACGTGCAGTTAGTTTTACGAAATACGTAACTGATTTCATACAGAATTACACAAATCTGAAGAAATTTTTCAAATGAATCTGAACACCCGATAGGCTTAAAGCAATACATTTATATAAACATCGGACGTATTATTTATTAAACCAATAGTGTTCTCATAACTCAAAACAATTAATTAAAATGTCAATAAAAAATTATGTACCGGACTTCAGGCGATATGCAACCTCATTGAGAAAGTGACGGCTGCCAATAAAATAAGTCCCATGTTTTACAACGTGATTCCTTGAATAGGAGAAAAATACTCGAAGGAAAGGAACTTGATTATTTTCTGTGTAGAGGATTTGCCGTGACTCGAACCTTACTATAACAAAACCGCCTTAACACACTTTACACTTTTTTCAAATAGAAATATCATGCATAAACAAACGTTTAATTAATAATAATTTTATGTTAAAATCAGGATACACTCGCAGAGTATTCATTTGTAAAATAAAAATTAATTGAAATCATAAATTAAAAATTATTATTTTCTAAATGTTTGCTACAGTACAGTGGATTTTTTTAGAATTTGAAATTTTAGAACAATTCTACAATGAAATGTATAGTCTGATATTTTTTTAAGGTTGTAGGACAGAAAATAGTTTCTCCACAATAGATAACGCTTCAAAAGAACACGTAACATTCTGTGATGTTGAATTTTTTTTTTATATTTTCATCAACTTTCTTCATTTGTATAGACATTATGGCCATTATGCCATTATAGTTTCCGTCAATGGCTTTCAAAACAAATTAAATAGCTGAAGATTGAACAGGCATCCTCTCCCTCGCCGGTAGAAGATTTCATCATCTCTAAACGTTGAGTCAATCTTAAAATAATTAAAACTTGGAAAATAAGGATGGAATACACCTTCCGCATAGTTTTCACAAGAATCAGGTTCGTTTTCTCAATCCAGCAATATTTTGAAACAACATTCTCTTTTTCTCTTAGCTGCTGGCTTTTGATTATCAATTTATTTTAATTTTTCTCTAAAATTACATCTTACTACTTACTTATTTTTCCAGATTTCTAACTGAATTTTCCTTTTCTTTTTCATCAAATCTTGGTTTCCCTCAGTTTATTTTTGTCTATTGTTGTTCGTCTATACAATATCGTCCTTAATATCCAATATAACCTTAAGGATTTTGATCCTTTTTCAAATTGAATATTTTCATCCTTCTAAACATTTCTTCATACGAAATGTTGTAAGACAATGAACTAAAATGAATTATCGCGTTAAATAATCAGTTTTGATGTTCCATGACACGAAGGATTTATTGAATTCATTTCGTCTTACGCAACGTTATTTTATTCACGACCGGATTGCGTAACATCAAACATTGGAGGTCGACGAAGGAATGGACTTGACACCGCAAGGACAAACGCCTTCATCTTCTCAAAGTACTCGTTTGCAAATGCCAACGTTTTTTTTTCATTTTTTTTTTTTTTTAATTTAATAATCAAAGCTTTTGAACGATGTGATGACAACAGACTGCTGGAAAGTGGCTGGAAACGTTTATTTTCAAGTTTAAAGTCGGACAGAAAGAGGGCGCACGTTGTGCTTAATGTACGCTAAACGGTTGCATTAGGGATTCTATTTATACGTTGTAAACGTGACAAACTCGTCAACGTTGTTTTTCCTGTAAAATTCAGCAGTAATGGAAAATTTATTTTTCTTGTTATCAATTGCGGTATGTATATGCTTCTAATTCCATTTAACAC
>JAFFZR010006969.1:0-11802 GCA_018397195.1 Lethrus apterus | reverse complement strand
ATAATCTAGCAAGTGGTAGTTAATAAGAATGGGAAGTATATTGAACCATATCTGTAAACTTATAATTGAGATAGTTTTGTTTATGTTCATACTTTTCAAAACAACAAATTTTTTAAAAACTAGAATTTTTACATGCTTTCATGTCATGACGCAGAACTTTTGAGTTGGTGATATCTCTTTATAGCAAAAGTGCTTCATCTTATCTATAAAAATTGGGCTTTTCACTGGTATATTAATTATTAAAAAATATTAATAACTTACGAAGATATGAGCGTACAAATTTTGTACCGTTTTTTTTGGCCCACTGTGTATTTATTAATAACGTCTTGTTGAACATTTTCCAATTCTAAACCCCTTTTAGCTGTTTTAGGTTGCGGATAATTACGTCTAAGAATATAACTGCTCGACTTTTTATTTCTGGGTCCATGTACATACAAATATTGTCTAAATTCTGGTAAATTTTTGGAACTTCGCACAATAATCGTAAGAAGTTTGAATAAAATAGAATTGAATAGAATAGAATTGAATAGAATAGAAAGAATAATGAAATTCTATTTAATTAATATTTTAAATGAATTTTTGGACTTGAATTATGGATTAACATGTCATAATCCATAATTCAAGTCCAAAAATTCATTTAAAATATTAATTAAATAGAATTTCATTATTCTTTCTATTCTATTCAATTCTATTCTATTCAATTCTATTTTATTCAAACTTCTTACGATTATTGTGCGAAGTTCCAAAAATTTACCAGAATTTAGACAATATTTGTATATTTGTTGGGAAATATCCGAAGCCATTAATTCTAATAGCAAATTGAAAATAATAAGGATATATTGCATTTACAAAATATCCAATGTTATTTTCACATTTCAAGATAAAACATCTGCTCATATAATCGTTGGTTATTTCCACCCTTATGTATTTAAATTATTTCTAGATTGGTGAATTTTGTTACACGATGTGTGCATATAACAAATAACTGAACAACAACAAAATAAACAATAAAATAAGAATTGGGGAGAGTATGGGATAACAAAATGACTAAAATATTCCCCCCACAATTTTATAGTTCGTACAACGGATTTTGAATATTAATTTTATCACCTCTTCAAGAATGTCGTATATATTTTATCGTTTTAGTAAAATTTACGTCTAAAAGATTTTGATGAAAACACCTTATATTAGACCTAATAGTAGGTTTAAAAGTCATTTCTCAATGGTTATTGTTAATTCGTTTATTGAAAAGGACAAATTGCATCGAAAACAGGAAGTTCGTGTTATACACCATTCACGGTTGACTTTAAACGTTAAGTTCATTCTCAATGAATCCCTGTTTAGAATGGACTCGGTGAGTCTATAGAAAGTCGGATTTGTAAAATAGATCGGGCCGTAGATGTCGACGGTCCAGGTGTTAGGGTTCCATATTGTCGTATAGAGCCGGCTGCCTCACTTACATTATGCACAATCCCGTCTCATTTTCTGCGTCATTGGCTTAACTTAACCATGTCATTATTTACCCATCTTTTAAATACGTACGTTCGACATGATATACCGACCCCTCTAGACCCCAATTATATTATACACAATAGAATATAACACTCCATCTACATCATTTCTAAATTAATGTTTTAAAAATTAATCATATAACGTATTTTATGTATTATTAATACTCTAATCTAATTTTTTTTTATTTTACATATATACAATTATTATTCAAAAATATATATTTTTTTGTAACTTGAAGAAGGAAAGTCCCAAAAACTACGATTATGACATTCAGGAGAAAGGGAGAAAGAAACACGAGAGTAAATAGAGAATGGTTAGGTGATCAAGGAAGTGAACGCTAGGGTTATTTAGGATGTGTTTCCAGAAAAATCGCATGTTAAATATGAAGGCAAGAAGAGATAGAAAGAAAACAGAATAGAAAGAAAAAGTTGGATGGACAGATAAAATAATATACATGAAACGAAATAAAATTAGAGATGCAATTTTATATATATGGAAAGAGGGAGGAATAGGCAAAAATTTGTTAGCAAAATTTTTTTCTCTTGATTCTTGAACTTTTCCCAAGTTCGAAGAACTAAATGTGGGAATTCAGAATGATCAGATGTCTATTAAAAAATGTTTTTATCAGCTAGATTATTGTAAAAAAATAACCTTCTTTATAATATGTATGAGTTTTCTCGCAAAACAAACCAATGGGTAAAAAAATGCCGACATTCTGACTATTTGATTGTCTGAGACGGACTTTCAGATTTAATCAAAAACAAATATTTTTTAATTTATCCTATTAATTTATAAAAAATAAATCAATAAGTCATTTGTTCATATATAATTCACGTGTCTTATATATCATCCGTGATGTGATTTTCCTTGTAATTTTTAATAACAATTTCATTTCATAATTGTAAACAATTGTTTTTCTTTAAAGAGTAAAATTTTTCCATTAATCTTACCCAAGGTTTATTAATTACAAAAATCAAAATGTCGTGCACATATTACTTACATTTCCTAATTGTTCAACTTTTTCTTTTTTTCTTACTTTTCTTCAATTTCCAACATAAGAACTTTAAAAAAATTTAATTTCTTCGTGGATGCTTTTCAAAATATCTTCATAATACTAATGAAATATTATTAGATATATTAATTTTTCTGGTGCTTATTTCTTGATATTTTGTCAATGCAAGATCAGATGACGAAATTATAAATCTCTGAATTAAAATTTTTTTGTTTTCCAGAAGCAAAGTTCCTTTTAAAACGAATTGTTTTTATTTTATTTGGGGCTGAAAATAATAGTAATAATAATTTTATTGCTTCTTCAACTTTATGGTATAAATAAAAATTTACAAAACTTAATTTCATTAAATTGCCACTCTCTGGTTAAAATGTTATTATTATTTTGTTAAATTCAAAGATATTAAAAGGCATTAAAACTTAATTAACTTAAATGATTTACAACAATTATATCACAAGTGTTTAATAATTGAGAGATAGATATAACAAAATGATATTCAATTATATCTACGATATAAATCATGTATATGATTAAATTGGTGTATGAGAATCATGAGCCCTTATTATATGGCATCCCTTACGAGGGACCAACCCCTGAAACGGCCAATTATATTAAACTGTGAATACAAATTGACTCTTTTCAAAAGTTAAACGGTTGGGTCTTAGTTATCATTGTGTACTAAAAGGTTCCGATCGCTTTTATTTATATCCGACCAATTCAGAACCATTGTTACTAAACTTATTTGACACATCGGCCATTGCTTTACTTATTTATGTCTGTTTAATATCACAACCAACAATTAATAATTCGTTAATAATCAAGGTTTTCGTATTTTAAAAATTACTATATTTGTAATTACAATATAATTTGGAAGTTGAGGAAAATGGTCGTATATGAAATTCGCAATTTTTCTGACTGTTGCTATTGCGATTAGGTTTTCCACGGTTCTCTAATTTTAATCACTAGGTATGTACGAAATTTGTTGCCGTAAACAAAAATTTAACCATTGAAAAGTTTGTCGGACTTAACGTTGCAGATTGTTTTAAAACATGTGTATTTATGAATTATTTTCTATATTTAATTAAATAAGTGAGTTTGCAGAAAATCAACTTGACTAGATTTTAAAGCGTATTCTTTGTTTATAAAACTCATCGTTACATGCAAATGATTTAAATTGTGAGGGGTCTTAGTTAAAAATCAATAAATGGAAATAAATTAAATCTTAATAGAATAATTATATTCATAAAAGCTTAATGATGACGTCCATCAATCCGTGTATTCTAACTAGAAGTTCGATATAAACAAACGCTCTTTTAAAACTTGTAAACCCGTGTAAAGTTGCCTATGGCCTATTTTATAAACTTCATAATGTTTAAGACGATACATTTTATATATGTATGGTGACGGGTCTGGTGTAGGGAAAATGAGGTGGGGGATACAGGCGATGGCGACGTCGTCAAGGCAACGTTCTGGCGCCTGAGCACCTCGGCCCTTTCCACAACTTAAATAAATCAAGGCGCATATCTTACACGAAAAACGTGGATTTACATGTGCATACAAGAGAAGAGGGCAGGAGCGATGATTTTTACCAAATGTATTCGTTTTTCACTTCCAACTTGCTTCTTGCTTTATGCCAACATTTCAAATAATTTAATATTTCATGAGAACAGGCGTTGTATTATATATGCATTTTGCAAAACTTTTCTAAATCAAAATTCACTTTAACAGCTTATACTTGTAGTACTTTAATATTAACAATAAATTCATTAACATAAATTATGCATTAAAGAAATTGCTGTTTGATTTGTTTGAATCTAATATACAAATCAGGAACTATAATATTGATTTAACGCTCCCTGTTATATATGAATATAATCTGAATTCTCAAAGGGGAAGAATAAAATAAAATGTATACAATGAAAAGTCGGTGGGAAAGTGTTATTGTATTTTTTTACATAAATCGACTTTTTGATGGGTTATTAAGAAAATAAAAAAATATAAAAATCACCAGAACGTATTTATTTTAAATATTACAAATACATTGGTTTTTTTTTATAATACATAAGTTAGCTGCAAAACGTTGCGACTATAATAAATAGATTGCACGAATATTTCTTTGATGACTCTAATTGTAAGTGGAGGCAGCTCGCAGCATTGAGCTGCAAATGAACAAATCACAAGAGACCACGGTACTCATTCCGGTAACACACATCTATCATAATTATAAAATTTTGATTTTATTTTGCTTTATCCACATTTAAATAATTACATAATTTTTTTGAATAAGTAACGTGATCAGTTTGTAGTTTTTAAATTAATTAAAATAACAACAAAAAACAAGCAACGAGGGTCAGTATACCGATTTATTTCAATTTGAATACCAAAATAAAATAATTTATAAAAAGACAAAGCCATTCATAAAGAAGAATTTTGTATTTTTGCATAAATTGTTTTAATTAATAAAATATAAATTAAGTATTAATTCACTTTTCTTCACAAAAAAATTACATTGCTTAAAACATTTTTCCAAACAAGTTAAAATTTTACTACAGAATGTAATTTTATATCCATTTGCATAAATTGTCATAATTAAATGATGAATTTTTTAAAAAATTGTACATTATGCCTGTTCAGTTTCTAAAATGTCTGTGTTTTAATTTGATTGAAAATGTTTGATCAGTAGACTGTCCCTAAAGTGTTCAAGTACGTTCTATTAATGTTAAGATCAGTACTAAATAGCATATACGTATACATATATTTATAGATATATAACATTTTTACAAAACAGTCGTCAAAATAATGTCCGACCGCGCATGTCCGCACAAACACTGAGATCACTAAATTCATAGTGGGTCGTCATATTTACAAGAGTTATGTCTCGAGTTATTTACAAAGTTTCACTTTCACTGGAGATTTTGCCTTTTGGCCAAATGTTCTTCTTCCGCATCGGAGATGACGTCGCTGTTTTCATCCGTTTGGTTATCGAGAACTTCTTGTTTTCGTTTGGCTGTGGCCATCTCGGCGGCGTGTTTTTTTCTCCATTTGGTGCGCCTGTTTTGAAACCAAACCTGCAAGAAAGGACATAAGCAAATCATTAGTGGTCAGAGTTGGTAAGATAGAAAGATGGGGCAGCCATGTTTCGGTGTTTGTAATTAATAAGAGTTTTATCGTGGTGGCAGCGTCTCGAGTACAGGCCTCATTGCAAACATTGGCTAAGGGTGGAGTGGAAGGCGGGGCGTGTTCTACAAGAACGAAGGGGTGCGAATTCATCGGTTATCTGCAAAATTGCTAAACATCTAAATCGAGTTGTATGTTTTCAGCGATTTCTGTAGAACAGAGCCATTATATATTAAATTTGCGAATTACACGGTATTTAGAGCTATAGTACGACCATAAATCATGTAGAATAGGGTCTCGGAGGCTGTGAAGTTAATACAGGGAGGAGCTGCGGCTCGATACGCTCGCTTCCGAGCGAGCTCATCAATCAAGACGCTCTCTCCAACGGTTATTCCGACGTCGTCATCGTGCCTTCTACTCATTCTCAAAACAAAGATCTGAATATTTATATGCAATATAAATAAATGTTACCCAGTATATGGTAATCGATATAAAACAAATTATAAATAGTCCTTAATTTGTAAGCGAATGCTGCTAACATCCGGAACCACAGCACAGGCAACAGAGCATATACAGCTAATTACGCAGTCACTTAGCGTTAATCGATTCGGTCGCCTTACGTTAACGTTTAACGACACACTAATGACCCTGCATTTCCATAGCGGCCGAGGGGATTAGAAAATTGGGTTGGGGATGCTACGGTTTTGGCCCTGGCTCGGTTTGAGCGTGTAACTCATACCGATTTTATCTGAAATTATAAAACAGGACATTTGGCGCTCGCAAACAATAAAAACATATATACGTCACGTAGATTAGCGACGTCAACAATAAATCAAACCTTCATTTCGCGAAGAGCCGATCCCCTTTCGCCTGTTCGCACTCCTATCCATTCGCCGGCCAATGCATCGATACCGCAAAATAAAATTCCATATATGTGTCACATACCATGATGGATTGGGAAACCGACAGACAGCAATGGCGACCGATGTCGAACGGGGGGCTAAAGCGCGAACTCGCCGCACCGAATGTCACCGTTATAAGGGGAAATTTATATACGATATATCAGTTAATTGAATTCACTAAATATTATGGTTTGATGGTCGCATAGCAATTTCATTTTGGTTTTAATATTTATCGTGCATTTTCTGTATCGGTAAAACGATGCATAACAATGATGGATGAGGCTCTTCATAATCAATATAAAATAGTTATTGCTAATGCACATATCATGCAATTACCCAAATCAGACAAATAAATTATTCCATTTTTTCTTGACCATTTTCTCCCTAAACAACAAACATATTCTTACTCTTCTTATACGTTAAACCGTTTATAATAATTAAAATATTTATTAATAATTATTAAACAAAAATTGTATTCAATTGTACCAATTTAATTTCTGCGCTCAAAATAGACCGCAGCTCACTTAAATTCTGATGTGAAACCTTTGTGGGAATGCACAATGAGTCTCTAGGCCTAAGTGTTGCGAATTCTTGGAATCTGCCCGTGTGATTAATAATAATAATAATAATATTATATAACACAAAAGAAAAAATCAAGTCAAGCCCATTTGATGAGGCCTTCATTGTAGAAACCTCTATGTCTAATCTACAATAACATAAACAAGACACTAAGCACTGGAATTAGATAGCTAGAAAATTATCTCTATGAAAGGAACATATTCAATATGTTCCTTCTGTTTGCTGCTTGCACACATAATTTTTGTGATTTTTATACTTAATTTAATAAGAAATGTGTATCGATCATTTCATTTTCCTTCTTTTTTTTTGTGAGTGTGTGGTGCTGGCCCGAACGCGTCTCAAGCTCTCGCTTGTCGAGATTTGCGGGAGAACCATTTATGTGTGTTTTGTTTGTGTAATATGTTCCATGGCTTTGTTACTATCATCTCCTCGCCGTAAGGGATGTAGCACTATTAATTATGCCAACAGCGAAAGCTGTCTCAGGAGAGAGAGTTTTTCAAAACCGTTTTTCGCAAATTATTTCAATGTTAAAGTTTATAAAGTACAAGTGCAATATTCGCGAATTCATATAATTAATATAAGTTTAATATTAAAAAATTGTTCTTGGTATAAAAATGTATTTCAAGTACGTCACAAACAGTTGCGTTTGCGTTGATTCTAAGGGCAAACAAAACTTACATTTCCAGGTATATAACCGCATCGTAAACATCTTTTCTGCCGAGAGCTCGGATGAAGAAATATCCCATGAAAGCAAATGCAGGCAACCAGTAATACTCCAGTCGCTCGGTTGTGCCGTCAACCGGGCTTGTCTTATTTAATTTGCCAATAACTGTATATACAGTAGTCCCAATTTAGCGCTAACAGACAAATTTATAGATTGTCAACAAAAAATGGAAAATATTCCCATTCCCATCAGATCAGTGTGACGTTACTGATGAACTGCGTAACTTAATCACGGGGATTCTGTTAATTAATAGCATTTCATTAATTGTATACAATTCACATCGACATCGAACTCAATCGAATTGACAATAAACAATATTTTAATAAATAAATTTATCCATAATAAAAAAAGTCTTTTATTTTTATACCATGGAATAAAAAACATATGAATGTATACATCAATGTCTTTAATAATTATTTTGAAGCAGAAAAAAATAAAATAAATTAAGATTAAGGGCGAATACTCCCACCAACACTCCCTATAACCTCTATTCTACCTCCTCCTCTTACATTCCACACATTGTTAAATACGTAGATGTCTTTACATTATATATGGATTCATCGATCCTTTTCTTTTTCAGCTCCATCTATTTCGTACACTTTCTATTAATGATAAAACGTTACAATTTCAAATGTTTTCTTATGCAAAATCATAATTATTGCAACTTTATTAAATAATTTACAAGAAGTAAACAAGTAAAAAACGTATTATCAAATTTTAATAAAAGAGTTAAAGTAAGAGAATGAAAAATATGAAAATATGAGATTGAGTTATGAAAAATGTGTATAAAGTGTCATTATGACAATTATTTTTTTCTTCAAATGTTTATTAAGTTTTTGAATACATTTGTCATAGTGTTTGTTTAAATAAACACTTGTAGAATGTGAATTTGGCGTGTACATATATTTGTATCGTTGGATTCTCGCATTTGTAGTTTACGGAAGAACGAGTGACTATATACTTGCACATTGAAGTTGATAGTGCTTTGCGAACAAACTTGCCAAGCCAGTCGAGATTCTGCCAACTTATTAATTCCCAAGAGAGCTTTTTATTTAACATTTTTATTTAATCTGAGCGCAGTTTTATTATCATAAAACATTCCGCATTTTTGTAAATTAAATCCTTCAGTGCTTGGATAGCGTGAGGGGAAGCGACTGTGCTCTTTGATGTGCGTAAATAAATAATAAGATGCTGCTTTGAACCGTTAAACCGCAGCCATGGCTTTTCTTCATTAATTTAAGGGGACCTCAGAGAATAAGACAAAAAATAATCTGGACAAAACATTGCCCGTGCAAATTCTCCCCTTGCTGCAGTTAGGGACTTAAGTGAACGTAACGTGGTAAAACCGTGACATTGTGACGCCATACCACTACGAGAGTTTTAATGAGCGTCGTCATAAAAAGTCGATGTACATTTAAGATCTTAACTACATTAGCGAATACAAAAATTAATTTTATCATTGTTAGACATTTAATTAAATTTGAATATGAATTGGTTTCAGTAAAGTATAGTAAGTTTGATGTCGAACTCTGTATTCGGTAGTACTTCTATGATCTATCGCCGTGTAGGGCTTGTCGAGGGGTGCAGAGTGTGAGGCTGTGAGCGTATAATCTCCTGACAAATTGAATTAGGGATGTGGGCAGCGTCCGCGGGGGCGCCACTTGGTTATAACAAATATATACCCCAGCATTCGTCATCGAACTTGTCGATCTGATAAGGCCGCTTGTTTTGAAAAAATATACGCACTCTAAAAATGAGATTAATGACTTCAAAATTACATCGTATTTTACGCCAAGATTCATCACTGCAGATCTATCCTTATAATTGGGGATTTGCAGATTAAATTGGGTGCGATAACATAGATTAATCAATATGATTAGGATCCAATAATAAAAGTTATTCACTACAATATATAATCGTAGATGTCACAATCTTTTAAAGGCACATTTAATTACTTTGCCTATTTTTTAAAATTTTTAATCTTTACAGGAAACACTCGTTTAAAATTTTGCTCTCCCAGCAATTGTCTCCATTCCAACTTCTTAAAATCTTCATATTGCTTTAAATCATCTCTGATAATTTTTGTAATAAATCTTTCCTAATTTATATTCCTTGCAATTTCATGATCAACAATTTTCAATTTTTTTGATTTGCAATCAAGTGGTCAAAACAATTTCGAAAAATGTTAAGAATATTAACTCACCGATAGGTGGCGCCGTGCATTGTAAATTACAACTGCCTGCTAAGCCTGGCAAGCCTGGCTCACAATAGCCGTATGACGACGGGTAATAACCCAGAAGCCAACGTTGGTCTGCGGGTGTGAATGATTAATGCAAGTCGAGCTCGTTTGTCAAATGTTAAGGTAAATTTAATAACAAAACATTGTTAACAAATAGCTCCCGAAACGCCTCATATATGTCAGAAATAAGTCTTGAAAATGTAGGTTATATTTTGCTTAGTGCTCGCTTTAAATCTTCCAGAAACTGTCTCGTTTACAACTTTAATTTCTTTAAATATTCCTGTTGCTTTTGTTATAAATATGTTATAATTTTGGTAATAAATCTAAAAGCCTTGACGATACTAAAAAGAAATCAAGCAAACTGTGAAAAGTGAGAAGTGTGAAATGTCAAACATTTTAAAACGATTAAATTTTTAATTTAAAACAAATCCGAAATGTAGAAATGTCAAAATAATAAATTTTTGATTGTTTTCTAGAATAAAATAATGCTTACTTTGCACACCATTCCAGATTCCAGACAGTATTATTTTGAATAAGAGTTTCTTTCAAAAAATGCAACCATTGATAAATAATAAGGGTGACAAATAGGAATGCTGTGGCACGCCAGATGTAAGTAGAAAATATACAAAAGTGTGATTTTAGTATCTACAATATATTCAGTCAAAAATGACGTAAATAACGCAGCAGTCCGAAAAATATTAGAAAATACAAAAATCTGTAATAAGAATACCATATTTTTTGATAAAATTTGTCAGTAAAAATGTTTATATTTTTTTAGCTTTTGATACATTTTGTTTAATTTTAGATTATTTGTACTTTTGATGACATAGCCTGATAAAAATATATTTTAAATTGAATCAGATTCGTGATGCGCGTTTTCCGTTTTTGAACCACGATATTAAGCGTATTATTTTTTGTCAACATCCGAGCTTATATTCAAATCTCGCAGGCTAGAGATTCAATAAAAATGCAAATTTAGAGAGTAACAAAAGGGGGCATTTACGCTTGTCGAAAGCGGTCGTCAGAAGCAAGCAGACTTTCGGATACCGCTCAGTGTTTTCATTAATTCCAAACATACCGGTCCACACGCGTTGCCACCGAATTACTCACAAGGGATTTCAATCCGGCCTATTTTTAACCCCACAATGTACTTAAAGTTAATCGGATTAATTTTGAAACGAACCGATATGTTGTGGAGCACGTTCTAATCACCCTGTTAGTGACTGACAGACTGATACCCCAGATAGCTTAAATTATAACAATTTCCATTATTTTCATAATTGAAAAATTAACATATCATAAATTGATTTCATTACTCTTCCCACTGAAGGATTTCATATCATATATAAATTGAAGATAACGAAGGGCGAACAATAACAAAACTTGTGATAAAGTTTAATGCATATTAAATGAAACTCCCACAGCCAATTAATTAATTAATATAATTAAATCTCTGTTTATATCATTTTCAAAATTTATCAAAAATAATCTTATTACTTCAATCCATATTTAGCTACACAAAGGATATAAAAAACAAAATTTTTTTTTACGAAAATAATATAATGACTTCAAATCACCACATGAACTTTACTTAAAATTATGTTTACAGCTGTGGTATTAAAATTATATAACTGGGGCAAGCTGCGACAACTTTTATTATCAAATTGAGGCGTACATAATAGCTTCAATAGAAATTTTATTTAAATTGAATTAAGTGATG
>JAFFZR010006968.1:0-39224 GCA_018397195.1 Lethrus apterus | reverse complement strand
TAGATGGAGCCATTAAGGTTTATAGCATTTGTTAGAAAGAGTCCATTCTATCCAGTAGGTTATATTATCTATGAGTAGACTGTGTCCAAGCACCGGCGAGTTGGCGCGAAAACGAATGACGTTTGAGGAATAACGTTTAAACACACATTATTTCAAATAGAGAGCAAATGAATTATAAACAATAAATTTGATAAAATTGCCCGCATTACAATAATTTCTTTTTCTAATATTCGTTTCACATTCATAATTGAGGTTATGATTCTCAAACATTTGATAACTTTGACAGTTCTGTCGTAACGCCCTCGACCAAACGCAAGAGAAACATGTTCCTTTGAAGTGTTTCTCCGACGCGACTACGGGCTTTACGCATTGGGCTTCAGGCACCTGAATGGAAAACAGCTATTCTATATACTTACTGAGGAGATTCATTGCGTCAGCATAAAATACTTTTGACCCTCCCCTTTTTCAATTTTAGGAGATATTCTTCCGATTCAATATTTTTTCAGGTCTGTCTTTATCCTCTTCTGGTATTGGAGAAGTCTGTAATATGGATTTGTCCGGTTCGTGAAAAACCCGCTTTATATAAAGATTTATTTATTAATGGGTAAATAAAAATCTACGAAAATTAAAACATACAGGATCTCCTCAGTAAGTACCTCCAAGGATCGCGTAGATCCGAGTCGCCCGGCCGCTGAATCCCGTACAATCGATGCGGACGGTAGAACGGTGGCGAGCGGCATCTGCCGAAATTAGGATAAAAAGATTGTTTCAGAATATGATACTACCATTCAATAAAATACAAATGCAAGAAACTATTGTTCTCGAACTTCGGAAGAAATCGCCCGTCTTTGCAAGTCGAAGTTGGAAGTAAATCGGGTAGTTATTAAAGGAGTAGCAATTGTGACGTGTACGAAAGTAGAGCAAAATAACGACATTCACGGAAGGATTACAGTGTCGGATTGAACCAAACACCGGAGGGGGACACACATGGAGAGTTAAAATTTGCTGTTTCTTAGACAACATCTCTTTGATGACTTCATAGTAATAAACTCGTTTTATTATTTGCTAACATATAGGCAGCCTTCTCCAAGAGGCCAAACAACAAAAGGACCAGCTGCTGTTAATGTTGAAGTAGTACATGAAACAGAAACAGATTTTCTTCTGTAAAGATTACACACCGCAATATATTTTTTTAAATACACAGCCCTTCTCAGCAAGTATGTAATTGTAATTTTTCTTTTTTTTTTAGTTAAAGAGACCACCAATTTTATCCAAAGAAAATTCAACTGCAACTACGTAATCTAAGAAAACTAACCTAAAGTAAAGGGGAGATGATTGAGCCCAAAGTACATGAATACAAGTGCAAGAAGGTTCATCTTCACTCTGTAGGGGGCTGTCAACAGAGACTTTGAGGAGGAAAACGGAGGCCCACGGAAAGGAGAACAAAAGGAGTTTTCTAATTTAATAATATACCCGCAAAAACAATGGATGCAAGAGAATTAATCTTGCAGAAACCACTTTGATTCCAGAAAGTGTTGAGTCATTTGTTGAACTAATTGCCACCGTGACAACTGACTCATGGAAATATCAACATAATCAGACTCAGGAACTGCGACAAGGGGGGCGCCAAAAAAAAAGTGGCCAGGAGTAAGACAATTTATCTGGTGGGGATCAGTCAAAAGCGGATAATCTTACACAAGATGGTGGATAGTTCGTCGTAAATAAGTGGACGATCGCCAGTAATGCGATGAAGATAAATTTGGTACATTTCACAGCAGCTTCACTTAAACCATTGAAATGAGGTGCACTTGGACAATTAAATTTCCAAGTAATATTATATTTAGATAATGGCAGGCAGTGGTAAAGGCAGTGGTGTATGTATGGTATTGAGTTATGGATATGTATTTATGCCAAATAAAGGTTTTTTTTATTATTATTATATTTAGATAATCATCCAAGAAGATCGGAAAACAAAAATCCGCTCAAGATTAAGCGATAATCAATTGCAAGACTTTTTAAAAATAGGTGTTTTTAATTTATTGATAAAATAGTTATGGCAACAAAGAAACAAGCTCATAGTTCTCATTAGCTTATGAGAATGTTGGTGGCAATTTAAAATATCTGAATATTATTTTTATTTGAATAGTTTATAAAATAATTATTATTACGAAAATTTTATTAGTTTAGTTATATATTGTGATTATTAGACATTAGAGTTTAAATCTTTAAATTGTTGTTAAACTTATGTAGTTTTAAAATTTAGTTGTCAAGTTATTTTTAAAAAACATTAAATTTATTATTAAAAACATTTAAAATATTAAGTTTAAATATTTTTTTGTCGTTTATTTTACCACTACGCGTTTCGATTGTCCAATATTATTTTTATTTGAATAGTTTAAAAAATATTTATTATTTTGAAAATTTGATTAGTTTAGTTATATATTGTGATTATTAGACATTAGAGTCATTACTCATTACGTCATTAGAGTTTAATAATTTTTTTTTAATCTGGCACGCTTTGCAATTTCAGTACTTTTATACGGCCCTATTCGTAAAAAGTTTGGAGACCCCTGAATTAGGCCTTTACAAGTTGAAATTATTAATAAAACGACATTCATTCGGTGAACCCTTTTTTTTGTATGTACGTATTTTACGCAGTTGAAATTTGTTCAAGGATCTTTCGGAACTATCGCAAAATTATACGTCGTAGCCGTGACGCGGCTCAAAAATTATGAGGAAATTAATTCGCATGCAACTTATCTTGTTCACTGTAGAGTACGCCATGTCCGGTCTGTGCAGGGTGGTATTTTCCGACGTCCCCTGCGTCTGCGTTTCCTGAACCCCAAAGCGGCGTCAATTCTCCAATCGGTTAGAAAACGTGAAAGGACGGTGGACTTGGCTAGGAAGCTCCACTTCGAAAAACATAAAATGCCATAATGTCCGCTGCACGTGGACCGTTACCGTTCGCACTTCCGGCGCGAAAAATGTCTCCAAAAACTGTACCATACGGTAATCCACCTCCGGTTGGGGAACACACAAATCCCCTATATACTAGGGCGGCTAAATCAACTCGAACTGATAAAATTCTCCCCGGATATTCGCAGAAAAGTCGGGAGCTCCGCCAAAACGAACCGATCACCACGCGAACAAGAATGCGAATCCCCCCGAATTTTCGGGTACCCCCTTCCGTGATATTTTTCGGACAAAATCCGCCGGCAGGTGTCGACAGATGTGTTCAGAAGAATTTAAATTTGAATTAGAAATATAAAATCTGGAATTCGAAATCGGACTGTAACAAAACTACTAGCAACGTTAACCTGTAAAATGTAATGCTTCGATTTATAAATTTAAATAAGTTGTCCATCGATGGCAGCTCATTGGTTTTTAGCTAAATGTATGGTGTGTTTATCTAAAATACATAAGGATATTAAAATTTTTGTTTTTATTACAGTTTTCCAATTCTTTTAGAAAATATTAATTTTAAATTTTAAAATAAATTAGTGGGTTCCATCCCAGAAACCAAGAATTTATTTCAATTGACAGCAGTTATCACCTACAATTTCATTTAAACATCTTTTTGTGCATGAGGCCTTTCAAAATGCCAAGTTAATGATTGGATTTCTGATTTTAGTTTTGTTGTGCATTTTCACGTCTATAGACACTTTATCAGGATCCATTTATAAACAACCCGAGTGCATCGTAATTTTTGCAAATGTTCACTATCGTTTCTACATTTGATTGGATGTTGTTGTCATTAATTAATATATGATCGACAAAGTTAGACATAATCAAACATTTAATTGGTATTATGGAATGAGGTTAAGTGGTATTAATTGACATCTTCAATTTGTCCATATATTATGTGATTGCTAATAGGTAAATGAAGTTCATTTCAAAACGCAATTGTAATACAATTAAAGATGTTTCCTTTTCCTCTGTTCTTATTCTTTCAAAATTTTTTTTTCTTAAATCTACCTATACCATTGTATTGCACCTTCTAATTTTCTTTTGTTTACCATGTATAATGTATAATGTATAATTTATCGGTTTTCCACATTACATTTTCTTTTATTCTTCCATATATCTCCCTGAGTGATTTGTTTAATTTTTTATTTTTATTATTTTTTTTTTTTGTTATAATAATTTGCTTAATTATATAGTGCGAGACGTGAAACTAGACTAACGTACTTCTTCCTTTTGAATTCACGATCCATTTTTCGAGAAACTTTTAATTTAATGGAAATGTCAAATTGACACATATTTGACCGATTGCGTAATGAGTTACTCCAGTCTGTATATATTAGATTAGAATGAGACACAATCACAACGTATACATGGGCATAATCCGTGCTTTTATGTTAATTTCAAACATTTTCTAAACTATTTTTTTCAATTAATTAAACTCAACCTCGTGTTTAAATAATTAAATCAAAACTGGTAGACCAAACCAAATGATCCTGACCTATCTTCTGACGTTTCAAAGCACTCGAAGCGATGATCGAAATAAACTCAGCGCATTCACCGTTAGGCCTCCTCCTTTCTTCTTTTTAAGATAACAGTAACGCGAAACCCACCTCCAAGGCGCTCTACATTTCAGCTTTAGTTCGTAGTTCGCGCTCGACTTCGTCGCGAATACGTTCGTCCGATACGCTCTACATTCGCGTTGTCAATGTTCGTTTTCCGTTCCTTCGACGACTAGTGACGCCTCGATTTGAGAACTAACGAAGTCTAAAATGCCCTCAAAAGTCACCAAAAGACCCTCGGTGAACGTGAAATTTCGCAATATTTCGTACAGCATCGGTGAGTGCAACGACGCGTCGAGGGACCAAGTATTTTTTGTTCATTCATATTAAAAAAATAAACAATATCGTTAGAAAGGGAAATAGTTACTCAAAATTTGACCAACAAACGTTATCATTAATTTTTTTGTTAACTTAAAAAACAGTAAATATGATAAAAGATGATACACACTAATGAAATCTTATCGCTTCTATAAATTAAAAAATATTAAGTGTCGGATTTAAGTAATTTGATTCATTATACAGTTTTGTTTAAATAAATCAAAATTCAAATTTTTGAATGTAAATCGTACCAATTTCACAACAGCGTAATTTAAATTTGCCATGAGTTTCTGCCTAGCAGAAAAAAACAAAGTGTAGGTTAGATCAAGGCAAATGGGGTTATCACCCACCAAGATTTAAAATTTATTACAATTGTCAATTAGCGAATCTAACCCAATCCACGCATATTTTTATACATGGCTTTTCGTATAAAATCGTATTAACTTCTTAAGAGTGAGGCCTGGTTCCGTCTCTGCTTATTTGGAACTGTTTGCACGATTTCAAGGTCGTATAAAAAATGAATAAATAATAAATTTCGCCGATAAAATTGATTGTGCGATTCGTAACGGCAAGATTACCCGCCCAAGACCATCGTTTTGATTTTAAAAGTTTCACAGCCTGAAGTAATCGAAACTTCAAATTAGGGACGTTATTCTACTCAGGGAAATCCAAAATATGAATCCTCTTTAATATGAAGGGACGTTATTGATACAAATTGCGCAATTTTACCGCGATCCTTACTTTTTAAACACGCGTGTAGTTATTTAACCGGATATCTTAATTCAATTGTGTGTAATTTAATTTATAAAATCCATGATTAAAAACAATTGTGCGCGACATCTGTCGTTTAGTGTACGAATTTATCATTCAGCGGTCACAAATTGCAATTTCAAATTTCAAAGCTGTTAATTATTAATTAATTATTATTTATATTTAAAGCATTTTATTTTGCAGGGCAAAAGAAAATACTAAAAGACGTTCACGGAGAGTTCCTGACGGGTCGGTTGACGGCGATTTTAGGCGCCAGTGGAGCGGGAAAAACTACTTTATTGGACGTCCTCGCCGGAAAAATGTAACTAAACTTACGTTATTTTTAGTTGTTGGGCAATAAATAAATAAATAAGTTGTACGATCGCACGGGTGTTTTCTATAAGATTGTTAAATTTATTTGAAAACGGCTTTTTGAAGTTTGTATTTTTTGGTTAAAATGTTTTAACCTAAAAATACAAACGTCAAAAAGCCGTCTAAAGATTAAATTTAATAATCTATCAATATGCTACTTTACAGCTTTGTATAGTAAGCACTACTTATAACATAACACACTACATATAACAAAACCGACACTTAAGATTCCCAATTTGGAGCAACAGCGAACTTGACTCGATATTTAAAAATGATTGCAGCCACAGGGATGTAACAGGAACGATCGTTGTGAATGACAAGCCTAGAAACATGCGAAATTTTCATAAAATGTCCTCGTACATAACGCAAGAACACCTCCTGCAGCCTTTCCTCACTGTTTATGAATCATTAATGACAGCAGTCAATCTAAAACTGCACAAAGATTACACCGTCAAAGACAAAAACGCATCAGTAAGTTTTAAAACCTTCCAATTTGCATTATTTAACAAATTTCTTAGATTCAAGAAATTTCACGCGTAATGGGATTGGAGGAATGTTTGGAAACTCGGGTGGAAAAATTATCAGGTGGAGAAAGAAAAAGGCTTTCACTCGCTTTAGAACTTGTCAACAATCCACCGATTGTGTTCTTGGATGAACCCACGACGTACGTAAAATGTCTTTGTCGCAATAAATAACGCAATTTTGTAGTGGTTTGGACAACGTGACCATGAAGAATTGCGTCGAGTTACTCAAATCGTTGACATTGCAAGGTAGAACAATAATCTGCACAATACACCAGCCATCGGATTCAATCTTTCAATTGTTCGATCAAGTAATGTTGATTTATGAACTTTTTTTTTAACATATATTTAAGGTTTATTTTATGTCGGAAGGTTGTTGCATCTATGATGGGAGTGTGAGTGATTTGGTGCCCTTTTTAGACAGCGTGGGCTTGCCCTGTCCGAAAACGTACAGCCCCGCCGATTACAGTAAGTACGTGCGAACAACTAATTCAAAATGTTGTTTAATACCTCAATTTGTAGTTATCGAAGTGGTTCATTTTAATTATGAAAACACCAAACTACTTCGTAACAGGACAGTAATGGCAATCCAAGGTGAACACGCCTTAGATATCAGTAATGGAGACGATTACAGCTTTGATTATCCCAATTCATTCAGACATCAATTGTGGATATTAATATGTCGGATGTTCGTGCAAATGAGTCGAAATAAACCAATGTTGGCTTTGCAATTCGGACATCATTTAATATGCGGGATCTTCCTCAGCGTGATGTTTTATCAAATAGGCAACGATGGCAAATACGCCGCGGTGAACGCGAAATTTTTTTTCGGAATCGTGCTGTATTATTTTTTTACGCATGTGATGTCACCGATTCTGCTGTGTAAGTCGTTAATTTTTTAAAAACATAAAAAATATTTGATTTCAGATCCGTTCGAGGTTAAATTAATGCAGAACGAGTACTTCAACCGATGGTACAGTCTTAAGGCTTATTACTTTGCATTAATGGTAACGATGCTCCCCATGCTTGTAATAAATGCCATTTTATTTACGGTGATAATCTACCCGTTGACAGGGCAACCGCTCGAAATGAACAGATTCCTCTGGTTTTTGACTTTTAGCATTCTTATAGCGATTTCATCGCAAGGGCTCGGTTACGCCATCGGTAGTATTTTTAATCCGACGGTATGTTACTTACGTTGTATCGGTGTTAAATTCATGATTTATAATGTAGAGCGGAGCTTGCGTCGGGTCTGCTTTGGCGATACCGTTGGTGTTGCTGTCGATATATGGAATTGGTTACGGTGATCAAATACATCCTTCGATGAAAATCTTGCAATCGTTCAGTTTTACGTATCACGGTTACGTGGGTCTGATGGCTGCGATCTTGACGGAAAGAGACACGTTCAACTGCGAGGAGATTTTCTGTTATTTCGGAGACCCACAAATGATGCTTAGAATTATGGGCATGCAGGATAAAGCGTGCGTTACCGAAGTTGCATTTACTGTTTTCTTCGTAGTGTTGCATAGAATTTTAAGTTACTTTTTTTTGAGATTTCGAGTTTCACACAATTTTGTCTATTTTACTGCGAAATATTTTGGACAATTTAGTTACAATTAGTTTTGTGTATTTATGTTTTCAAATACTGATAGATAGTTGAAAATAAACATAATGTATTATAAAATAAACAAGACAATTATATACTGTATATAAAAAAGGTAGTATCAAATTCAACACGCTGTATAACGTATAACAATTTCAAACACAACTTTCGTGGCGTCCGATACTTCCCGCGCAAATACCTCACGCCTGATAATATATCTCCTTGCGTTTATGTGATCTTGACACAAAGAGAAATGCAGAACTCGCATTTCAAATTGCAAAATTATTTCATGGCGTCCGATAGTGTGTATAATATTTACTAATGGAAATACATATTTTGAAGTTCTTAACTATCTTTAAGAGTTCAATATTTAATTTAAATTGGCAACGTACAAATATCGAAAACAATCAAATTTTAAACACCTCCTAAACTATTAACTTTAATAGGTAGTCAAATCACCTTATAATTAATTAAATGTATTCTAATGAGGAATCAAAATGCGTTACAATATATAAGGGTTCCATTCAAAATAACATACTTAGGTCCTGTATCACGAAAACGGAACAGCCTCTATAGTCAAAAATAGTTTTAGGCACTGCAGCTGCTGCCTACCAATTTTTAAAAATATGGGAGCAACGGAAAAAAAGCGGAGGTTTAGCGGACCGTGTATATGTGAATGTAGTCATCATTACGTTGTTTATAGGACCTTGTCCAGAACAGCATTTTATGTAAATCTGTGACACTCCTATATATGCAATGTTCAATGATTCATTTTGAACAATTATCTAGTTATTTGATATCAAATGTTGTGAATTTGACTATCTGTATTTTGTATATGGAACAGTTCGTTATACGACTTTTTGTGATATACACGTGCATTTTAAAAAAATCTATAAAAATTAAAATGCCTATTGATATGGAGATACACAACGAAACAAGCCTTATCACAAGACCCACCATCAATTTAAAATTTAAAAACCTCTCATTTAACGTAGGTAAGTGTACAAATTTAATCGTAAGTATTTTACACATCAATTCAACTCGATCTGGACCCATTCAAAACTTTTTTATCGTGTATCTTGAACTCTCGACATTTAGATAACATGTTTTAAAAATACATATATGTAATTATGATAACTATAAAACGTTTATACTCAAATTTTAATTAATTAAGCAAGGTCACCCAGTTACAATTTTATAGCGTATAATTGAAACAAATTTTAGGAAACAAAAAAATTTTAAACGGGCTCGATGGTGAATTATCGTCAGGGCAACTTACTGCAATTTTAGGTGCCGGTGGAGCCGGAAAAACAACTCTTTTAAACATCCTCGCCGGACGAATGTAAATAAATCGATCCCACTCCCTTCACTCGTAAACATTTTTATTTCAGTACAAAAGGTGTAAGCGGAACAATCGAGGTGAACGGAAAACCCAGAGACTTGCGAACTTTTCGTAAAATGTCCTCGTACATTATGCAAGAGGATCTCTTGCAACCGTCGTTCAACGTCAAAGAATCCTTAATGACGGCTGCAGAATTAAAACTAGGTAAAGCATACCCCGCCAAAGAAAACGTCGTAAGTAAAAAAAAAAAAAAACACCCGTGGGCAATTTAATTTCTAGCTTCTTCCACAGATTCAAGGTATCGTTGGTTTGTTACGTCTCGAGGAATGTCTCGATACTGATGTTGAAAAATTATCGGGTGGAGAAAGAAAAAGGCTTTGTGTGGCGCTCGAGTTGGTCAATAATCCACCCATTGTATTCTTAGATGAACCCACTACGTAAGTCTGAATCGTTCAAAAACGTCGGATGACTAATTTTATAATTAGGGGTTTAGACGACGTTTCCATGAAAAACCTCGTGGAGTTACTTAAATCACTGACCTTACAAGGAATAACCGTAGTTTTGACAATACATCAACCTTCAGATTCCATCTTTCAATTGTTCGATCAAGTAACATAATTCATCGATAAGTAAATTTTTTTAAGGCTACATTTTAAGGTTTATTTTATATCGGCGGGTAGTTGCATCTATAACGGAAACACGGACAACATCGTTACATTTTTGGAAAGTGTAGACATGCCTTGCCCAACGACTCACAGTCCAGCCGATTATAGTGTGTATATACATTTATTTCTATACGACAAACATTATTACATTTTACAGTAATTGAGCTCGTTCACTTGGATGGTAAAAACACCGAACTGCTTCGCAAAAGAATGGAAACTCTGTCCAGCATTGATGAAAAAATTCCAATTACACCAATTGATTTCTACGAATGTCATAATATATTCGAGTTTCCTAATTCATTCTTATCTCAGTTTTGGATTTTAATCTGTCGCATGTTCTTGCAGCAAAGGCGAAATAAAACTGCACTTGTTTTGCAGCTCGGACATCACATATTAAGCGGCTTATGCATCAGTGTCTTGTTCTATGGTATAGGCAACGACGGCAAATATGCTGCCTTAAACGTAAAGTTCTTTTATGGAATAATAATTTTCCAGTTGTTTACGTACATCGTCATGCCCATATTACTATGTAAGTTTTCTTTATAAAACAAGTTTGAATTGATTTTGGTGGATTTTAGATCCGGTCGAAGTTAAACTGATGCAACGAGAGTATTTCAATCGATGGTACAGTCTCAAAGCTTATTACTTTGCTTTAACTGTAACGATGCTGCCCGTGCTGATCGTAAATTCAATTCTTATATCTGTAATTACTTATTTTCTGACAGGACAACCAACGGAATCTGAACGATTTTTCTATTTTCTATCGTTCAGCATTCTCACGGCAATTACATCACAAGGACTCGGTTATACCATTGGAAGTATTTTTAATCCAAAGGTACGTAAGAACGGAAAAAAAATTAGTCAAACTAAGCCATGAACAAAAATCGACATGTCTTTACTTAAACCACTATTTATTTCTTAATGTCAAATTGACGTTTGCCAAAAATGTTGTCCAAACAAATATTTTCTTTTATAATTCTTTATAACAGGCAACATAAGAATATTGCCATTCACCGTTTTCTTTTTCATTTCCATTTCTAAAATAGGATTCTAAAAGAAAAGCTTTCATTTGTTTGGACATTTTTGACAAACGTCAACTTGACGTTAAGAAATAAATAGTGATTTAAGTAAAGACATGCCGACTTTTGTTCATGGCTTACTTTAATTAAATTTTTTTTTTTGATCACACTGTACTAATGTGTCATGTTACTAATGTTACGCTTAGAATGGGGCACTGATCGGATCGGCTGTGTGCTTGGTGTACATAGTGTTGGGGATACACGGAATCGGCTATGGAGAACAAACAACACCTTGGATTAAATATTTGAAGTATTCGACTTTTTCATATCATGGCTTCGTAGGAACAGCAACCGTGCTTTTGAACGGAAGAGACGTCATGGATTGCGACGAGGTTTTCTGCCATTTCGCCGATCCACAATTGATGCTGAGGTATATCGGAATGCAAGACAAAACGTTTACCGTGGAAATGGTATTTATGATGTTTTTTCTACTACTGCATAGAATTACGATGTACATACTTCTAAGATTTCGTGTTTCTCCGAATCTCACTTACTTTGTATCGAAATATTTAAGGCTCTCCAAAGACAATTAGTTTATTGTTAATTTATCACGATGATGATAATGACTTGTTGTGTTTGTATTTCAAAATACATGACGGGGAAATATCATTAAATAATTTATTTAAAAATAATGCTGTGTGTCTGGTTTAACTTTTTGTCTCAAAGCCACAAAAGCTGCCAATCGCAATACGACCAAAAACCCCACCAAAACCCCCGTGACGTAAGCCATGCTCGCATCGCGCATTCCCATCAATTCCAATACCTCGTCGGGATTCGTGAAACGACAATAAATCTCATCACAATTCATCGGACGGCGATTTTGTAAAACGGCACAGCAAATTCCCACCAAACCGTGTCGTAAGTAACTAAAAAACATGAAAAATTCCATCGACGGTTCTATGGTGTCGCCGTAGCCCATGCCATATATGCAGAGCAACAATAAACAAATTCCAATCGCGGAACCGACCGTCGCTCCCGACTACAAACAAAATTCTAAACAAAAATTTCTAAACGTCGTAAACTTACGGTTGAACTAAATATCGAGCCGATCGTCAATCCCAATCCGTAGGAAGTCAACGCCACCAAAATTGCAATCGTGCTGAAATTGACAAATCTGTGCGGTTCCATCGGCTGATCGGTTAAGATATAAATGATAACATTGAATAACATTGCTAAAACTATCTAAGAATAAAGTTAATTAACCGACTCAATTTAATCGTATTATACAATTACCATAAGCGGCATAGACATTAAGGTAATGGCCGTGTAATAAGCTGACAGGCTGTACCATCGATTGGAATACTCCCGCTTCATCAACTCTATTTCAAAAGGAACTACAAAGAAATTACACACAAAGCAAACGTTAAACTCACATAAAAGGATGGGACTCATGATGTGCGTGTACGCATAAAACAACAAGATTCCAATGAACAATTTATAGTTAGCTAAGACGTATGTGGCGTTGTTGCCGACACCGTAAAACGAAGCACCCACCGCTACGCCGCTCAGCAAATGATGGAATAACTGTATGCCAAGGAATAATTTGTTCCTGCCGAGTTGCAAAGCCATGCGAGCGAGAAGGATCCACACCTGTTTGGCGAACGATGTTGGATAACCGTCACATTTTGAATAAGTTTCCCATTTCGAATCGAAGATTTTATTGGCAAGGGTCGTGTGGTTTCCATTGTTGATTTGTGTCGAAAGTTGTTTCGCGTTCGATTCGTTCATATGGGTCAGCTCTATTACTGGAAAAAGAACGTTAATTAACTAAATACAAAGAAAATTATGGTTATGAACACGGTTTCATATTTTTGTTGAGGTTTCCTTTTGTTATGAAGACAAGGTAACCTCAATTAAAAATTTTCAGACTTACTATAATCGGCAGGACTGTGCGTAGTTGGACATTCCAATCCTAAAGTCGATAAAAAAGGCACTATTTGTGAAACGCTTCCGTCGTAAACGCAAAATCCATCTGACAGAAAGTATACCTTTGAAAAAATACAAATTTACAATTTCAACGTATCGTTATAATAAAAAAACATGTTGAAAAAATGGTGTGACTAAGCAATTAATAAAAACCGCATGTCCAGGCTCCGCCTTATTCTGTAACTTTTTAACCCTCTTGTTGGTGTAGCATCGCCAAAACAGCTTCCTGATTGGTGGAAATGTTCAGTTGTCATATAATAGGATGGTATGTTATCAACGTGGTTAAAAGTTACAAAATAACCATCTTTTACAAACTGGACGACACGCCCACCTGATCGAAAAGCTGTAAGATCGAATCAGAAGGCTGATGAATCGTGCAAATCACAGTTCTGCCTTCTTTCGTCAGAGACCTGAGCAACTCCATGCATTGCTTCATGACGACATTATCCAAACCTCTAAAATACAAATTTATGCACTTCCTCGCCTCGAACTAAAATTGAACTTACGTGGTAGGCTCGTCCAAGAATACGATTGGTGGATCGCTCAACAACTCGAGAGCGATAGCCAATCGTTTACTTTGCCCACCGGACAGATGTTCGGTCCTCGTTTCTTCCGATGATTCCAATCCGATCAATTTGAGCACCTCGGCCACCTGCAATCAAAATCTGTGATGAACTGTCTTGTGTGTAAAATTTAATCGAAATGGTGGGAAAAGACCTACTTTGATTTTTTTCTCATTTGAGGATTTCTCATCGCCCAGTTTTAAATCGGCGGCGGTGGTCATAGCCTCGCGGACGGTCATCTGTTGCCGCAGGATATTCTCCTGCATTATGTAGCAGGAAATCTTGTGGAAATCGCGCATGTTTCTCGGTTGTCCGTTGACCTTAACGATACCGCTGACTCCCCTACAACTGGAAAAATTGTGTAATTTTTGCACGGATCTAAAAATTTTATTTACATGTGGCCGGCTAAGACGTTCAAAAGGGAAGTTTTTCCCGAACCGCTCGGTCCCAATATACCCACCAGGTTCCCCGAACGAAACGTCCCGTATATAGACTTGAGAATTGTTTTGGCATCTGGAAAAAAATCACAAATAAAAAAAGTATTGCTCAAGAAAAATTTATTGATGGGATTCGACCATTGGTATTTATGAAACATCCTGTATATATCGATTTTTGACATGTTTTTATTGGTTCGAAATTGGAAATCAAATAATTTTTTGTCTACGTCCGGCAATGATAATTTTCTTCCGGCCTCTAGTGAGGCCGTAAACTGGGGCTTTATAGGACAACATTTTCAATATTTCAATTATCTTGCTAACTTTTAATGTGCGAGTTAAAATGCTCTTTTAACTATGTTCGAATAAAAATAATCTGTTAAACTGCTAAAGATTTTGTAAATTCTTCTTGTATCGTTTGTTTTCTAAATGTCATTAGTTGTCATGTCAAAAGTGACAACTAACTGTCACACTGTCAATATCGTATGAGTCACCAACATGAAAAAACAAATTCTATAAAACCAAAATTGTTATTATTTATAAAATATTAAACGAAAATCGATACAAAAAAATGTGTGTATCGCATGTCCAGTTTCTGGACTTGCATATGCAGGCTTCGGAATCCGTCTCGTTTTTGGACTAATTGATACAAATTCAATTAACGATTTAAAAAACCGCTAATTAACAACTGAATTTTAATTATTTAAATGACGACGATTATTTATAAAATGCACTTAAAAAACTACATTATTTGCATGCAATAGTTATAATTAAATTACTTTTTAATTAAACAACCTTGATCGAGGATGCGCGTGACAGCAATCAGACAAATATGTATTTTTTTTTATTTTTACACCTCTAGAAATGGAGCTTCTCATATGCACGATAAATGATTCGATACATTTACAAACGACGGCTTTCAAAATTAAAATTTATAGTAAGGTGGGACAAGCGTATACTACAGGGCGATTCTAAATGTCTGTGCAGGCTTTTTTTTTGTCTAAATGACGTGACAAGTACGTCATTAATTACGCCATAAATGTACAGACTAGGTCAGATAAATGTAGTACAATCTCAAATTTCAACATAAATTATTAAATAAAAATAAAAACATTTAAAATTTTTATTAAAATAGTGTCATATCAAGTGTCACTTTGACAACTAACGTCAGCAATGTCAATTTGACAAGAATGACAAGTAAAAAGCGACAAACAACCAATAAGTGAATTTCCTTCATCAGTTTCAAAAGGCGGCAGAGACAATCACTTAGAATCACTCTGTATAATGTATACAGGACTCCATTAATGTCCGACTTTATCGTTTGGACGAACCGATATCCGCAAAACGGTGGGTCCTTATCTTAAAATGTCCACAAATGTGCGTGTTATAATTTTTTTATGTTTTAATATTGAAAATTTGATGCAATCTTATAAGAAAACACGAATGTTTAGGTTATCGTTAATTTAAAGATAAAAAAATACACACTCATTCAATATAAAATATTTGTGATAAATTTTCTTTTTTTTTGGGTTTTTTTCGGCGAACATGCCATATATACATTTGTTAAACTCATCAAAAGACCTTTTCCCTCCACATGACACAATTATTATTATTAACAATGTCGGAAATGTACGATTTCCGGAAACTTACATTTTCCTCCGGCGACGTAGGACAATTTTTCGAATTCGATGTCCACTTTCATTTCGCCGATCGAAAAAAACAACAGAAATGCGTGCGGCTACGACCGCGAATACCAATATAATACAATAAAATAAAATAGTGGGGGGCCGTACCGTTGGGCACTGATTATACTTTTTTTCGACCGTTTTCGCAGTTAACGACTAATTGACCTTGATTGTTCCAGTTTGTAAAAAAAAAAAAAAATTATTCGAAATGAAAATTGGGTACACGCGTTGAAAATTAAAACGTACTAATCACAGTGATCACGGACGCTCGATAGAAATTTAACTTTGCAAAAATGTAACTAAGACAAAACATGTTTTTGTAATTGATGTTTTTGTCCTATATTCGACATGCTTTTAATAATAACAATAATAATAATTAATAATAATAAAGCCTTTATTGGACAACAACGCAAACAAACTGTTGATACACGGATGCAAAAGAATAACAGACGTATAGGCTAATTAGGCTATGCTACCTGACTGCAGTCTCCTGGTCAATACACGTAATTGTACTAATATTAGTTATTACTTATTACATATGATGTAATTTAGCCGTATATTATTGTACAAAATTAAAATAACTGGATTAAATTAATTTGGATTAATTAGTTAAATTACCAAGATTATCTTCTTGAAATCAAGTAAAAAATTTATGATTATAATTCAAAAATACATATCAATTGGGACTTCTTTGACAAACAATAAGATGATTAAATATATTTTTCGCAACGCGCGACGATTGTCGTCAACATTTGTAATTGGGCGAGTTCAGCCGGGCCAGCGATATGACATCAACCACGTTGAACGCCAATTTGTTATAACGCGGCACTGACATTTATAAGATTTGTTCCAACAAACGATTCGGAACGATTCAGAACAATTCCGGATTTGTGTCACCTATCAGAATGAATTTCAGTTACTTGAAGCTAATCTCAAATGAAATTGAATGTTTTAATTGGTAGATGAACTCCGGAACCGTTTGAAACTGTTTGTTGGAATAGACCTATAATCTGTGGTGCTAACTTCAGGACTCTATTATTCTCAGCGAAAATATTTTTGCTACATCGCTCAGCGAGACTTCAATTGGAACTGTTAAAAATCTAACCTATATGGTTGTTGTCAAGTTGTCATAGCATGGTCATAGCGCTAGTCCAGCTGAACGCGCCCACGTCCACACATCAAGTCGCGTTACGTAAAAATGTTCACATAGAGAAATTCCCAAAAAATGCGCTATAAGCAATGTTTTCCACCGCCGATGTCCCACGAAAACGTACTTAAGTTTCGCCCTGAAAAACTCCAATCTTCCCGACTGAACAGCTAGTAGGTAGGATATAATGGTAGCGTTTAAATTCATCCCAACCGTTTTCAGGCCTCCATCAAGATTTCAAAGAAATGGCAAATTTAATATTGAGAAATGATTCCAGGAAAATTTACGTCTTTCGTCGAAACATCTATTCGAGATGGCTTTCCAGTCGAACGAAGTCGCAAAATCGCATCATCGGTGCCACTCCCATCGAAGTGTTACAAGCGAAATTAAAAAAGGGGGAGTTACTCAGAGATGAACAACAGTTCAAAATAGCCGAGTGTCTCCAACGGGTACATAAAGATATTGGACATTACGAACCGGCCACAAAAGGATTTTTTGATCGATTCTTTGCACAGAAAAAGAACGCGCCGATGGGACTGTATGTTTATGGTGCTGTAGGTAAAACAATTTAAATATTTGAAAAGAAGCATTTTAAGTGTGCGATTCAGGTGGTGGTAAAACGATGCTGATGGATATTTTCTACGACTGTTGTGAAACCGACAAGAAAACACGTGTCCACTTCAACGCATTTATGTTGGGGGTACATCAAAAAATACACGAGTTGAAACATGAAGTGACGACAGATTTTAAAGATAGAAAAACGAAACCTTTCGATCCGGTTCCGACCGTCGCCGACTTCATCAGCAAAAAATCTTGGTTGATTTGTTTCGATGAATTTCAAGTTACTGATATAGCCGACGCCATGATATTAAAACGACTTTTTACACAACTCTTTAGTAATGGTGTGGTTGTCGTCGCGACCAGTAATCGTGCACCCGACGACCTGTACAAAAATGGACTACAAAGATCCAACTTTGTGCCTTTTATACCAATTTTGAAATCGTACTGTGAAGTCGTCTGTTTAGATTCGGGTGTTGATTACCGACTAAAAGGACAAGCAGGTTCAACACATTACTTCGTCAAATCACAGCATTTGAAAGACGATCCCGTTGACAATATTTTTAAGATGTTATGTTCAAAAGAAACCGATGTCGTTCGTCCTAGGACTTTTACAATTTTAGGACGTAACGTAACGTTCAATAAGACATGTGGGCAAGTTCTCGACACGACTTTCGAAGAACTTTGCGATAGACCACTGGGTGCGAGTGATTATCTACACCTTACACAATTTTTTCACTCGATTATTATTAGGGAGGTGCCACAATTAAGCTTAAGATTGAAATCGCAAACTCGTAGGTTTATTACACTCATAGATACTTTATACGATCACCGAACTAGGATAGTTGTTTCAGCCAGTGTTCCACTGAAGCAATTGTTTAAAAAGAAAAAACTCGATGAGGATGACGAGTATTCCGACGATCAGAGAGTTCTTATGGATGATTTGGATATAAATAAAGGAGATGCGAATCTGTCGGCGAACGTCTTCAGTGGTGAAGAAGAAATATTCGCATTCGACAGAACATTATCAAGATTATCAGAAATGCAAACGCAAACATATTGGGATGCATTGGAAAGATAATATTTGCTTTATTTTAGTCTCATTAAATAACGTTAGATATCAGATACTTTTTAGTTGTTTTACATGTACAAAATTTTAAGATATGGGATTTCAAATAGTCTTTAGGTATTAGAGTCTAAGATAACGCCAGTATTTTGCGAAACCGCATCATTTAAAATAGTAAAACTAGTCAATTTGAAAGAAAGCTGAAAGAATCTTATCAATTTTAACTCCTATATTTGCCTATATAATGTTATGTATTTATTATATGATTTATATAAATAAATTAGTGGAAATATGTATAAAACTCTGTTGATTTATGTTAGATATTTTAGTTAATACATTTTCTTATGAAAACATGCGTTTCTTCCTGTTCTATTATCTACAACTAATGTCAATTTGACATAACCTAAAAATTAAAAATCAATAAGGTATTCTGTCCTATTTTAACAAAAATTTAGGATTTTATGCAATAAAGTATATTTAAAAGCAAATATCAAAATGTCCTTTTACGCAAATAAATTCAAACGCAACATTTTGAACTAAACAATTTAAGCGCCACCTAGAAAAATATGCCAATTTGCAATGACCATAAAATATTGCAAAATACTCAGCGTTAAAAGCGTCTAGTCGTAATTGTAACACAAATTAAGGACTTTATTAATAAAGTAAAGCAGATATAAATCACAAATAACAATACTCTGATGAACATAACCACAAACAGTGACATAACCTCATAGTACAATTTTCCATTGTGTGCTGTAATTTGTAATAAATATAACAACATGAATACTTTTGCAATGGCAGCTTGGGAAACTAACAAAATTGCCGATGAAAATTGTAAAGAATTACATGCCGTAAGTTACATTTAGATTATTTTATATTTTTTCAAATATTTTTTTAAGATTGATATATCAAAGAAACTCGGAAACAAGAAACGATTCAAACACAAACTGCCTCGAAACGTGGAGAAGAAGAAAAATAAACGAGTGAAAATCAAAAGAATTAAACCTGACAAGAATGAAAAATCCAAACGCTCTGAATTAATAAACGTCCAATTCAAACGGAAACCTAATATCAGTTTGAACAACGTTAAAATTCAAAGAAATGGGGATCGATCGATGAATTATCAAAACATTAAAAAACCAAAGAACCAACAAAAGGGGGAAAAATCAAATGAATTAATTAAGTCCCCAAATGAAAATTTGATCATTGATGATGAAAATAAGTCAAAGTCGTCAAAAATTTATTTTGATGAAAAGCCAATTGGTATACGAAAACCAAAAAGAAAAGATTTATCTTTAAGACAAAGGATGTTGGAGACGTTGAAAGCATCACGTTTTCGTTATTTAAACGAACAAATGTATACAAATGAAGGCAAAGAAGCACAAAACTATTTCAAAAACGATCCAGATGCTTTCAAGGCGTATCATGAAGGTTACAGACAACAAATAGCAAAATGGCCTTTGAATCCACTCGACGTCGTTATAAAAAGCATTAAAAAAATGTAAGTACCTCAAAGTAACATCAGATCAATTTAAAGAGTAATTTACAGGCCAGAAAATTACATCGTGGCCGATTTCGGTTGCGGCGAAGGAAAATTATCTCAATCCGTCAAACAAAAAGTACATTCGTTTGATTTGCTGTCGTCAGGTGATCACATAACGGCTTGCGACATGGCCAATGTACCTTTGGAAAATGACAGTATGGACGTTGTCGTGTTCTGCCTTTCGTTGATGGGCACTAATCTGAGGGATTATCTCGCTGAAGCAAATAGAGTCTTAAAAATGGGGTAAATAGGTCTTTTGCGTTTATAATTTTTTTTTATAAATGATTAAATGTGTTGTAGGGGTTTTATGAAAGTTGCCGAAGTGGAAAGTAGGTTTGATTCGGTGGATACGTTCGTGCGAGGCGTTCGGGAATTTGGATTTACGAAAATCTCGATGAATTTATCGCATGATTTTTTCTATTTTTTAGATTTTAAAAAAGTGAGTAATTGTAAACAAAAAAATAGGTTACCAACAATTAGTTTGTATCCCTGTTTGTATAAGAAGCGTTGATCAATAAATTATTTGTAAAGGTAAATAATAAAAGTATACAAAACAAATATGACGCCATGTTATTTTTACTTTCTTGATTTCACTTTAATAATTTTATTTTTATAAAGATTGCTAAACGGGAATGCGTGTATATTAATTGGATTTAAATGTAATTTATTCCGTGAATAAAAATGAAACAACCCAATTAAAATTATAATAATTTATGGCAGTATATAATACAATTTGGTATAAAAGTTATGCAAAAACATTTTACACTTTTAAATATGTACGTAAAACGTAAAATATAAAAAACTTTATATTTTGTATACTCATATATAAATAACATCTATTTACAATAAAAATCGTCTATTTGACCAGAAATACTCACTTAAACGTAGTGAAGAAAACACATAGGTACTACGCAGAAACGATTTGAACGTTTCTTCAAGATGAGCGATGTCATCCGTAACTAATTGAACATATAAGCACTTGATTTATAGTTCCGTTACTGAGTTTCATGTTTACGATGTCAAATCTAAATTTTTATTTTATTTTCATGAGAAATGGGTTTAAACAACTTCAAATAAAGAAAGATCTAGGCCTCATAGTATTTCAAATTCAACTAGTGCAATGAAATTATGAAACACTTTCCGTTCCCACATTTCCATTGTGAGTCATATTTGAATCTAAACTATTGCAGTCGGAATCGTTTGAATGCGGACTCGAATAGTTTGCAGCCTCTTGCAGTCGCATCAACATATTCAGCAGTGGATCGCCGTCGTTTTCGGTCTGAGACGTCGGGCCGCTTTCGAGACCGACGTCCTTCGCGGTTATGCTAGTGAGGCCTTGTGGGGGAGCACCGGGCCACGGATACGTATCCAAAACAAATTGGCTTGGATCGGACCACGCGGCTCGTCTACCGTATAATTGTAAACCCTCTCGGGCTGCTTCGCGTAAATACGGCGCCAGAGAATAGTTCCACACGTCGGCGAACCACGCCCTCGCCGCATCCAATTCCAACGGACAACCTTTTCGACATAAATTTAATAATTGTTCACAACTGTAATTGGAAAAACTTACTTAGGAATAATCTGGGACCGATGGCGACGTCACCCGAACTGTGCGTCTCTAGAAATGCGTTCAGATGCTGCCAGACTCGCGGTAACCATCCTAAAATCGCCGCCAATTCCGGTTGTGGACCTTGTTCTAGTTCGAGACCGGCTAAACGTCTTCTTAAAACTCTTCCGAGTAAACCTCTAGCCGGTTCCATGTGTGGCGCCACCAAAACCCATCTAAAACCATGTTGTAATTGTAAACTTGTTGCAGAACACGCTGATTGAGCCATTGTTCCTAAAATAATAATAAATTTATTAGCAACATATTTTTTGTTCGATGATTAAACAATTATTAAATCATTATTATGTTGTAAACTTACCAAGTAAACAGGGGAGATTTCTCGGTAGACAACCCAAAGCGTCAGCCAAAGGTCCCGCTTTGTGAAGGTTATCCAAAACGACAACGCAAGGCAATACGCTATTATCACCCGCCGCAGCTTGTTCACTCAAATGTGCCAGGTACTGTCGCAATTCCTTCGCCGATTTGTTATCAACGCTGAAACAACAAACACAATTAATCGAAGACTTTGAAATAATAGAACTTACTTGAAAGTGGCGACCGCTTCGGCCGGATCTCTTCCCAAAGATTGGGCGTGAAATTCTGCCAGTCTTGTCGCGAGGTGTGTTTTTCCTGTACCGGGAGCTCCGCATAAAACAACTCTCCTATGTTCGGAAAGTAAAGAGACCAATCTTTGCGCTACGCCTTTGGGGATTAATGCCTCGAACGCTAAAGCGGCCACCGGTTGAAGGACGATATGCAAGTAGCTCACTCTGCCGACGACGTAACCCACCGGTAAGAGATCCGGTGGCTTAGTATCGAAAGCTCGATCGGCATCGCCCAATTGGTAACTGGCTATAGCGTCGACACCTGAATTAATTTGCGTCAGATTGGTACACATGTAAATGAATTGAATTACCCAAGCCTAGACCACCACCTGGATCTAATCGTGCGACGTGTTGTTTAAATGCCCTTCGAACGGCACTGTCCACTTGGCCCCATGTGGTCGCGGCTCCGACGCTTGTGTGAGCTATCGCTATTTCACCGGTGGCGTTGTTACCATCACCATCGTTGGCGTAATGTTCCATGTAGTACCTACAATTACATGTAAGTGCAATGATTTTATTTTTGAACGATAGTACCTTTCAAAACTTTGCGGTTGTCCCAAATAAACAGAAACCGTTATACGCTTTCCATCGGGTTCTATTTCCGGTGGGGGTTCTTCCGTAGGTATAATGTCAGTTAAATGATCTAAACTTCTACTCTCCTGTATGTCTGGAGGTAGGCTGTTTGTTCCACTCACCATACGCTGAAGCCGTTCATTGTTCTGTTTCAGACTCAACATTTCACTCTGAAACTCGCGAACAAAAAATTACCATTTGAAGATTTTTTTTCATTCGATTAAACACTCACTCTCATTTTCATGACGGTGTCTTTGAGACTTTCGAGCTGATGCGCCGAGCTCAACGCTTCCAGTCGTATGTCGGTGAGAACGAGGTCTTTTTCCCGTAGTTGTTTTTGCAGTTCGGCCACTTCGGCACCGGTGTCGGTGGGAGCGGGAGGCGGAGGACTCTGTTGTCTTTCGATCTCGCCGTCCGTTTGGCATTGGACTTTGGTCACTTTGGCGTTGCGGGAGAAAGCTTTCGTGAAAGAGCTGCGAAGCTATGACCACAATTAGTCGGATTAAGCTCGAAACTTAAGAGACTTACCCATCCTTTCTTCTTCTTCTTTTCTTGTTTGTCCAAACTGCATGCGGACGATAAACTGGATACACTGTCTGAGGATGGTTGCCTCGCCAGACCGGTACCGATGCCCGCTTGTAAAGATTGTGCTCGTAGGGAATCCATAGCCGTTCTTAATTCGATCAGCTCTGTATCCTAAAAAAAAAATTAACAATTTGACATTAGATGATTTATTTGGATTTTTTAGAGACTTACCTTTTTTTCCGAAGTTGCGGTCAGGTGTTGGAGACGTTGAGTCATCGAAGATAAACTCTGCTCGAAAGCCGCTACCACATGGGCCTGTAAAAACATATACATTTTTTTATTTGAAAATTTGCGCACGTTTCTGCGCATCTTGGATTTAAATCGGTCAATTTTAAATTTGTCTAGACGTTGAGCCAAACAGGTCAGAACGAACACAAAAATATTGTGTTACGGCTGCGTAATGCGGTTTTATGCAATTCGATCCCATAGAAAGTTTTCACATTACAAATAATCTCGGGCGTATTACCTTATAACAGAAACTAATTACAAGAAAGAACAATTTCATAAACGAGTCAAAAAATCAGAAGGCGCAAAAACGGCAGTTCTATCTTTATTATGTCACTCGAGCGACTAATATGCAATCATGGGACATGCGTATAAATCATTACGTAAGCGCATTAGATTGACGGACCTTTTAGAATCGAGAGTCGTCGCCTCGCACACTTAACAATAATGCAATTTAAGCGCGTTGTCCGCTTAGAAAAAATCTTAATCGAGCTAATTTCGAGTCATTATGTGAGGTCAACGAGCCACTTACGCTCGAAAGGCCGCCATTAACGTCCATGCTAATACGCCTTCTTTTCAATTAGCACGCATCTAAAGTATTTTGTTCGGCGCGGACGCAGGAACCTGAGTCATGACTCATGACTCATGACTTTGAGGATCGCGAAAAAGTTTTTTTTTTTAAACTCCAGTTGTCGATTCAGACTCAATCGGGCAATCAGATATAAAACTAATTTAAAAAAATCGACTGTCGGGAAGGTGTGAATACGTTTGAACTTGACACAGATATCCACGCCTTGCGTCGTAATTCCATCGAGAAGATGACGTTTCGAATTGTAATGCTAATTGAGGGTGGGCGTCGCTCGTTAAGACGTCGTGTTAGCCAAGCCAGGTGTGCAATTTTTTGGTGTTAACATCATCGAAGAAAATAGAGCAAGACACCTGTGTGTAAATACGTGCACTTCTAAATTAAACAATTTTTACGCAAATCGTCAAAAGTGTTTGTCCAAGGTTCTCACATATCAATGGACACATTTCAGAATAACCTGTATACAGATTGTTCCGAAACCATATTTAATCTGTCAATAAATAACAATAAAGACAAAAGCCGATTTGCGGAAAAAATGCACCCAATCACGAACTTTTTTTTGCACGCAGCGCCGTCGACAATAGAAAATGTGTACTCGTCCGCAAATGGATATCAAGAGCGCGACGATCTGAATACCAAGCAGCTCGAGCACACGGCCCCGACGACAAGTTCCCAAGAAACAAGTTCAATGAATCGTCGCCATTATTTGCCCCAAAAATCCATAACATTACGGCTATGTCATCTTAGTGCAAAGTTAGGGCTATATTAAGGTTAAATACTAACGTGCAATTCCAAACTGGAGCACGATCTGTACCGACTTCTCCTAGTCGCCAGTTCCCACCACGGTATCGAGGGTTTGTTGGTACGATAGATGTCGGTGGCGATTCGAGGATCCTCGGGGACGCAAGCCAGCGATGGGGGACGAGGGGGGGCGCGAGGTACGCCCACCCTCGGACGTCTTATGGTGGCGAAGCCGTCGTGCACCGCCGTCGAACAAGGCATTTTATGCAATTTTACAACTTCCGATCATCATTTTTTTTGCGTATCGCAACCGCACGATGCATTATTAATCTTAAAGATGAAATTCAAAAAACGTTGCGTCACAGTTTTAAGAAATGGAAAATAATAATAATAATAATAATAATACGACTCGATGACGTCATATAATTATAAAATTTTGTTTTTCTGCTAAGTCTATGCAGTCCCGAGTGAAATTAATTTTTTGTAAAAAATACGGCGTTTGAAGTAATAAGCCGCCAGCTGTCGCCACTGCTTACTTAATTTCCACCTTTAAATTAAAATGGCAATCTCCGATTAAAAACTAATCATTTTTATAAAATCGCGTTGCCTTTTGTTTTCCTACGCTCATTAATTAATTAATCGGACGAAGGGCGCGTCGAGTATTGAAACTCCCATTTAATATGCCCCAAGCCGTCGACATTGTATTCGATAAGTAACGAAGTCAGATGCGAGAATTTGTTTTTTGTTTCGATGCTATTGTGACGTTTGAAAACAAACAAAAAGCGTTTCCGTTCCTTCTGCGTGCGTGCACTTGAGCTGCGCTTCGCGTTTTTTTTTTTCGAGCGCGCAGCGATACGTCAAATTCGAAACAGACACGACGAACTCTACTACTAAAGCGATTTTACCCAAAACGTTCAACTGTTTTACTCAAAAACGCACAATTACCCCGAAACAACACTCAATTGTTTACCACGAATTCAATTGTCATTTTAAAACGCTCAATTTGTATCACACATCGAAAACGATTATTTTCACACGAGACATTTTTATGAAAAACAATTGCACGAAACAAAACACAATCCGGCTCGGTCCGCTCTATCTGCGAATCTTATCTTAATGTGCGATTAAAAACAGATCCGTTTCGCGAATACGTAAAGTCATGGTTACGTAACGCAACGTCTCTCTATCGAACGCAGTAGACTACTGAAACTCGTAATCAAGTGTGCGTAGCGCGTCAATAGTAGTACAGTAGCAAGTATGCAGTCCTCTGATCGGACTAATTGCCGCAATAATTCTCGGAGAGAACAAAAAAAATGGCACAGATGACGTTCGGATCGTACGATTGCGGAAAATGCGATTTCCAATCGGAAATTTCGAAAGAGTGATTTCCTTAACTACTCGACCCAGTTGTTCGGAATTCATAGACTACAGGAAGGAACGGTTTACATAAAAAAAATAAATAAAAGAGGAATGGAAGACACCTTTAATTATATTTTTATGTTTCAATTGGATTCTAATTTTATTTATTATTTGCGGGTGTTTCCACAACTTAGGCCAGTCGACAACTAGCTAGTCTACGACCGGCCTTAAAGAAACGCAATTTTAATGAAACTCAATCGAAGAACGCCGATTTTAATTACCGACATAGTAAAGGCGAGTACATCCTGTTTTATGCACCGTGACATCCATCAAAGACCTTTTAACTATTTTTCTTATAATAAAGATTTTTTTATTATTATTATTTTTTTGGGAATGGTTGACAACTTACTTTTCTTTTTAAGAACGAATATTTTACCAAGAAAGAAAAATACACTTCGTCAAAATAGCATAATTTGTAACATTTAAATGTTTATTTCGCTTTTTTAATTGTAAAAAATCAGAGACAACCGGAGACAACAATTACAAAAAAAGGACATACAACTTGTCAAATGTTTTAAACTGCAGCCTGTCAAACATCTTGAAATATCAACTGTAAAAAATTTTCAACATGACAATCTGTCAAAATACTCAATGTCATAATTTGTAACATTTAAAAATCTGTCAAAATAATTCGATCTGCAGCCTTAGAAACTAAACGTAGCCCTCGTGCAGAACAAACTCCACAATTAATATTTTTTAATCGTCGCTCTACGTATATGTTTTGCTTAGCACCTTTGTGTCGCACGATAGCTACGCTTAGCTTCCTTCACGATAAACGAACCGATTCCCAAAACAAACTCCGGACTCCCGCGTGAAAACCAACGAAATAAAATGGCACTCACGTTCGTGCTGAGTTGTGACGTCAGCGTTTGGACTTTTTCCTGGGCCTCCATCAGTTCCCGTCTCAACTTACGAATTTCGTGCGCGTGCTTCTCCTCCGCCGAAGAGTAGAGACTCGACGCCGTCGACACCAGACTTATCGACGATCCGTGAACTGAAATTTTTTCAATTTCACAAATTTAACGTTGCAACCATTAAATATAAATGGACATAAAAGAACATTTTTGACTTTTTGTGAATTTATAGAGAGATTCAGCTGTATGCTGTAACTTGGACACCAAGTTAATATAATTGCTATCACTACAGAAACAGCGTGATAGTTGAAAAATACAAATTGCATGGTAATAGCAAGAATAACAACACAACAAGTTTGCTAAAAGTTACTGAATACGACGGATTGTTTGCGAATAAAATCGAACTGCAAATTTCGTAAAAAAAAATCCAAACAAATACCATCGTCATTTTTCGGAATGCTGTGACGTGGCGTCGAATGCGTCGGCGATAGCGGAAACGTCCTCGCCGAACCGGGCGCAGGACTCGTCGGTTGCGACCAATGATTGATGACGGCCCCGATCGGCAGACAATAATACGGTTCCGTGTCGGGCTCGGCGTTACGATGCAACATCGACGGATACAACTTCTCCGACTTGGTGGACCTGCAACCGAAAACGTTTCAACCGACGCGACAATAACTTCCCACCCATAAGAAACAAAACATTAAAAGCGGACGTCACGGTGCGCCAAGCTCAGTGCGTAACTTTCGCGACGACCCCCGTAGGTTGCGTACGGGGATCGATCGAAGTAAGTTTTTTTTTAATTAGTGAATTTCCGCTTTGTGTGTACCTGGGAAATGTCCGTTCTCTGAGATAGCTAAATTGTGAACAGAAAAACCTCTTTACTAATATGTATAGGACAATCTTATTTAATTTGTTACGAAGTTTAATGGAAGGGTAACGGTTCCACGGTGGAAAAACTCACCTGATGCTGTTGCTGCGACTTAGCCGCGAAGGGGAATCCCGTAACAAACGTGTGTGCGTCAGACTACCCCGGTGTCCCGGCAAACTCGACAGACTTTCCATGCTATCGGTTTCCGACAATCTCGGAGCGACCGAATACGTATTGCTAAAACAAAATGTTTTTAAACAATTCATTAACTTACGGATCACGAGCTATCTAGTTCCCGATACAGCACACCTGATGCTTCGGTCTCTCACCATTAGGTGGAGCTCGTGCATCGGGCGAGAATCTATTTTCAATCGTAACTCACCTATGTCTGAGCCAAGGTGCGTACGGACTTGTGTTTTCTATGGCTTGGGTGTCAGATAAAGACCCATCACTGACCTTCGGACGGATCTGCCTCATAATCAAACCGTAGTCCTGACCTGCCCCTTTCGGTAAGCTTTGCGTACCCATCATCAGCCGCTCGCGCACTGATTGACTTAATTGACTTGCGGCGTTTCCCGTCAATGAGAAACTCTTGTATTGGGAATTTTCTGCAAATGTTAAATTTGTTTATTTTCAGTTGAATATTGCTGGACACAAAGTATTTTTTTTATTGGTTTTTGTCTAAAACCTGACACGTATGAACCGATAAGAAAATTATTAAATTGAACAAATGGGCCGGGGGCATACATTTTATTTTGGGAAGAAACTTTTAAAACGAAAAATCAAAGGGGTTTTGTAGATTGGATTAAACATGTCTTGATTATCTCATTCTTCTTTCAATTTACATATTTTTTTCTCACGTAATTTATGCTTTTAGAGTGTCGGCTCCAGGTCCAACCCTTATAATATTTTATTCCCTAAATATACAGTTTCAGTAAAATTATTCAGGAAATCCGAAATATATTGAAATTATTAAAAAATCGAGCCGTACGTGTTGTAAAGGGTTATAAAAAACTCACTATGAGGTTGAAGGTCGCTAGAACACGTCTGCGTTCCACCGGAAACCTTGACCTTGGTCCTCGGCACCGCCGACACTTGCGCCGTCTTTCCAGCCTGGTTCGCAATCACTGGAAAAACAACTGACATACAAAAAAAAATGAAACGGTGCATAACCAAACCTGAATTCGGCGGCACGTTCCCGTTGGTCGTGGCCCCGTTTCCGTTATTTCCGCCGCTGCCCCTCTTCACGTAACCAAAACTTTGCGGCACACCCCTGACTTTTCCGCCGCTGCCGCCTTTTTCCTTTCCGCCGTGGGGGCTGCTCCGTCTTTCGCGCCGCGAACTCGACGGCGAAGAAGGCGCGGGAGCGGGCGGCGGCGGCGGGGGACTCCCCACGCCCGGCGAATCCGTGTATCGTTTCCATTGACCGTGCTTGGAATCGCTGAATTGGGCTCCGCCGCCGCCTCCGCCGTTACGTGAAGTCCTGCTGCCTGCTCCGCCGCGCGGACCCGTCGGGGGCGGTGGAGGGTCTTCCGCGCGCCCCCTTCTGTTACCCTGTTCCGTTAACACCGTGAGGTTTGGGGGAATTCTAGACGTACTGAAGAAAAATTTACAAATTCAATATTTATTTTTGTTGTTTTTTTTTTTCGTTTTTTGTTTTAATCTATTAATTTTTGTGTAACAGATCAAATTAAATGTTGAAAATCATGTGCGCGAAACTTGAATACGGCACTGGATAAATTCGAATTTCATAAATTCAAGAAAATAAAATATAAGTTTGTTATTAAACAAGTTGACAAGACGACGCAACGTTGACATACACCCCGATTGTCGATTGATATGACGTTATGACGTTATGACTCAACGTCGACCGTATTCGAACGTTGAAGAAAAAAAACACCATGCATACCAAGCCAAGGACAATTTTCTTCGCCGATTTCCGGGGAATTCTCCGCGATCGACAGAAAACTCATCACAGTGGCACCTTTTTCGTCTCACGCGAACGCACGTTTTTTTTTTTAAAGCAAACACGAGCGATTTACGTCGTCCTTTCGCGACGGCATTTCAGTTGGGTCCCGGTGACCATGTCTGAGTCTTGCGTCTGCCGTTAAATCGATGAGGGAGCGCATGTACGGTGAACGCGACAGGGTTCGTTTCGCATTTCCACCACGGTTTACGATGCGAATCGCAAATTCCCAAACAAACCGATCCAGGAAAAATTGCCCATCGAACCCATAACGAAAGTTGATGTAACCATATTTGTTCTTCGGGTTTTTCAAAATTGCGACAAAACGGACAGATTCCTCATCAAAGGGCATTATTGACAATTTAAGGAAAAATACACCATTTTCACCTAAATCGTTCAGTGTAATTTAATGTGAAAGTCGTGTAAGCTTTTCGACTTAGTGAGGTATCACCTATTAAAGTTTGCTCATAGAGGTCTAGAAATAACCTGTATACAGATTGGATCTTTGTTTATCGTAAACATATCTGTAGTCTTACTGACATAATATACTGTATATTGTAATTTGTATTCCATTGATCACGTGATTTTAAACATTATTACACAAAAAAATATCGTATAAATTGATATAAACAAATTTTTGAATTGTAATTAAAAAAAAATGGATCGTGGTGGTGTTGTTATTCATCCTTTACAGCCGGCCAGCTGGTGTTCCCTCGGGTGCAGCGCGCACGTCACTTGCACTACCCCATCGGTCTGGTTCACGTACACGATGATTCATTCAAAGCGATCGGTCCGACAAACCCGACTCTGTTCTGTGCGTGCGACGACCGACGGCGACGTGGAGAGCTTGCGCGCTTTCATTAGCCAGGCTATTCAATTAGGCTCCCCCTCGTCGCCGCCCTCCCCCGTAACCCAAAACGAAAATCCACGTCTTGTAATTGTATCCGGACTATCAAATTGACGTTGCTTGTAAAACGTATGTCGGAGATGGCGGTATTGATTGAAACGTTTGAAAACAATCGAGGGTCGGATTATGCGAAAATTCAGGTGAGATTTTTTTTTTATAAAACCCACATATTGAAATTTTACAAAAACTTCAACCGAAAGAAAGGAATTTGCACAATCCATGCCAACTTACCAACTTATAATTTATGATCGTTATCTTTTTTGAAATTACAAATCATCACCTAAATACGGACTTGTAAACATCGCTTTGAGCTTCAAGTTTCTATCGAACTACAGTTTCGTCATTTTATTAAACATTAATTTCATTTTATTTGAAAACACTTTGTAATTTTCAACTGAAATGAATATAACGAATCACCCGGTATATTTTGTTTTGTGCAAAGAAAAGTTTGTACTTGATTGAAACAACCCGTATTTAATAAAAGTTAAAAAACACCACTAACTATTATTTCACATCCGCAGACCAACGTTAGTTTCTAGGTTATTATCCGTCATCATGCGGCTACCAGGTACGGCAGTTTCGTTTACAACTGATGCACGACCGATAAGCAAACCAGAATTGATTCATTACGTTACTCACCGATAGGTGGCGTCGTGCATCAGTTACAAGCAACTGGATATATTTTTATCTTACAAAAATCAATATTTTTTTTACGAAAATTGAGTCATTGGTCAAACCGGAAATTGAGCATACAATGCGACATACCTCGTGTGTATTTGCGCCGGCATCGTTTGCAATCTTCGCGCGTAGAGCGCCGCGCCCCCTTCCGACATGTAACCGTCACAGATGTCTCTGGCGGCGGTGTTCCTCAAAATTTCTCCATCCGACAGGTATCCGTTTGCGAGGGAAATCTCACAGTAATCGGCGCCGCCGTCCGGTTGAACGCGTCCGTAATGTCGAGGACGCGCGGGCAACGTCAATGTGCTGCAGTACCCTCGAAAAAGCGGTCGCATCGGTTCGACGCTCATGGCGTCTTCTTCTTGGACTAATTGGACGTGGTTCAAGAGTTTGTCGTCGCGATACGTCGCCTCGTGGTATTGATATGCTTGACACTTGGCATCCTGGCGTGATATGTCGCACTAAGACGAAAAGATTAAATAAAAACACGGTCGTGTACAAATTGGTTCGCCCACCTGATATGGAACGTCGTGGAGTTTTGGATTTTCGCAGAAATTTTTCTTCTGATATGTTTCTGTGTGTTTGTTGGCGTCGTTGACCTCTCCCACGTAGACGGGCGGTTCTTTTCGGTTGGGGATGGGATTGTGGTGTTCGGAACCGCTTTCGCTCGACGGTTTGTAGATGACGCTACTTTCGCTGGAATTGCTGTGCTGGCCCGTGGACGCGCTGTGACTGCTTTCGGACAACACCTGACCGTCGACCTTCATCGGCGAAACGAGCGCGACGGTCGGTTTCGTCGAGATGCTCGCCTGCGAGTTTTCTCTGGAAACGGTGGGCGACTTGAAGGAGTCTCGTGGGGGCATCTTGCTTGTGCCTTTAACGGCGGCGGTTGGTTTCGGAATTCCCGTGTTGGCGGCGCTCTGCTGCTGTGTGGGAAGGGAATTTTTCGACGCGGGCGTCTCGGTCGGTTTCACCGTCGATTTGGCGGACGTTTTCGCCGACAAGTTGGCGACTTTGTGAGCGTGTTTTTCGACGTCGTGCGCCGTTTTTGTAGTTTTTGGGTCTTTTTTGGGGGCATTGGGGCTGCTCTTGGTCGTTGTAGACGGTGTTGACGTCGCACTTTTCGTGGGACGTTGCTGTTTCACTCTGAAATCGAAACCGACATTAAAACAACCGATACGATCTCTTCGAGTTCGTCTTTCTTACCTGGAATTGTTACGGATGGGTTTGAGATCGATCGTCGGTTCCAAACTGGCGCTGCTGTCGGATCTCTCGCTCCTCGCCGACGACACGCCACTGGAACTGCTCGTCCTCTTGCCGTTGGTCACCGGAACCGGTCGATCCGTTTTGAACAGTTTCAGCTTGTCCAACATCGAATTGTTCTTTTGTTGCGCGTTCGTTTGATAGGGACTGTTGGGCGCCGCGGAAGGCGGCCCTCTGGGTATCATCGACAGGGCAGGACTCGACGCACGACTCGAACCGGCGACCGGACGTACCTTGTCCGGGGGGCATCTCCTGGCGGGAAGCGCCGATCCTGGAAGCGGGATGCTGCTCGTCCCCTTGTGAGGTATCGTTGTCGATCTGTGAAAATAAACGTGAACGATTAAGAATCATCGGCGAGAGGGGGCGGTGGTGAATAAACCAGTAAACCGCTTGGAAAACAAAGATAAGGGCTGCGACGAGTGGTTGTGACGGTTTGTTTGATCTGGAAGGACTGTGTAAATATTTTATCGTATTGTACTACTTACAACTATCCATTTCGTTAAGCACCGTTTTAAAAAAAAATATATTAAATAAATTTAATGAAAGTTGAGACTTTTAATTTGATTTATTTTTATACATGAAAAAATGAGTTAGAAGAAAGTTAAATTTGAGATTACTTTTACACAATTTATAGAATTCGCCACCATCTATAAAAATTTAAAAATAATAATAATAAAGGTCACAAACTGACCCTTGAGATACGCCAGGTGGAAGTAATTTATGGTTCAGAACAGCGGTAGACTAGTCTAAAATTGGTTGACAGGAGACAAAGGGGGCACACCTACACCTATAATTTTTTTATAAAGAACCTGTACGTCATCAATAAATAAATAAAATTAAATTGATTTTTTTGTTGCTATTAATAAATAGCACATAATTTTTGGTATTATTATTTATAAATATTTTAAATTTTAACTGCATACAGTAATAATATTTGAATTTCTATTATATTTTCACTAACATTTTTAACATATTGTCTAAGGACCTGGCCAGTCCTCTACTGGTTCAGAACGTAAATTGCACGTAATCAAATTTTTTTAAGGTTATAAAATAAATGTTTTTAAACCCGTTTCATGGAAGACCCCCTTCCCCTTTGTCGATTTAATTATTTTATTTTTTTTTTTTGAAAATCTTTAACACTCAAAGAAATGTAAAAGTGCTGTTATGTGGATTTGAACAAAATTAAAAATAACTTCATAAAAAAGGGGTTGGGGCGGGGAATTTAGGCAAAATATTATTAATAAAAATATAAATTCCTATCAATAAAAAACGCGAAAAATGTGAGCTAAAAACTAATAGTTAGACGGTGAAACCAAAGACTTAAATTAAACATAAGTATATCACGTGACCGCTGATTTAGCGGGAAATTCGAAAATTCAGAACGTAAACATGGAAATCAATGAATATTTGAAATTCATCCGTATTAATTTCGAGTGTCCAGAACGTGCAATGCCCAGAATGTCTAATGACAATAATGTCCAATGTCCAGAATGTTCAATGCCCAGAATGTTCAAATACAGAATGTCTAGTGACCAGAACTTTTAAAATGTACACCGGCATAGTAAGAATTACATGGATACCTTCTTTAGAAATGAATACCTTAACAGAAAAAAAAAACAAATGCAATCATTTCCAAATCTAAGCGACATTATTTCCAAACTTTTGAATGTATATTATAAAAAGGACCATTTTCCAAAGATACAACTTTCCTCAACAAAAAAAAAAACACATCTAGCAAATCCAAGTACCCTAGCAACACTTTAAAACATAAACTTTCTGGGACATTTGAAATACACGGGCAGCGATGAAACACACGGACACCAAACAACATTTAAAGAGGACACACACCTTCGAACCTCCGGCGAGTTCGGCAGACTTCTCGACTTTCGTATCGCCGAAGAATTACTGTTGCCCATCGTCGTCTGCGTCCGCGGCACGCACTAACCGGTCTGTCTCACGCTGGCGCGAGCACCCCAACAACAATGAGAAACTGCATCTGCCACCGAAACTCCCTTCGACTCCCCTGCGTTGCACCCCGCATTTGCATCAGAATGGACCGTCGTCACCGCACGACGACGCGTACACATAAACAAGGCGCGCGCGTGATCGGACACGTCCGTGACGAAAGAAAAAAGTCTCGTCGAGGGCGTGCATCCACGATGGACCTTTTAAGATTTTTTTTTCTTCTTCGAGACGTATTGTAAACGGCCCGATCCGAAATTAAACCGAAACAATGAGGAAGGCGCGTCATCGAAGTTTGATATAAAACGCAAGGCATCAGACGTCTTTGATATTCGTTTTATTGTGTGGAACAAACAAAACAAAATATAAACATAGGCGAAGTCCACAAATTGGAGAAGGAAATTCAAACAAATGATAATGAAGAACTCAATTTCAGACAGAATGATTAATCAGTTAAACAATGCCTACAAAATTTTAATTAAAAAAAAAAAACAAATCCTTGATTGTTGAATGGAACAACAAAATAATTTTTTTTAAAAACATGACATCCTCAAAAAAAAACATTTTAATTAAAAAATACATTTTCAATTGTTTCAATCAAATCGTATCCAACCTGGCCCAACTAAATTACAGTCACGAGGTAAAAAATTTTAAATTAAAAAAACTAAAATCAAATAAAAGTTTTACAATAGAAAAATTATTAAAAAAAATATGACAAATGAAGAAACGATTTTTTTAATTTAATAATAAATTATATTACGATTCTATACGATTGGCGTACATTGGAAAAAAGAATTAAAATTATTAAACAAACTAAATAAAAAAAATGAGGGTGGAAAAAATTCAAAAAAATCAAAAATACAAAATACATATTTTTTAATTTTATTTATATTATTATTTAATATCCACTATACTGAAGATGGAGAAACAAACTTCTGCTACGGAGGCCCTGCACTAAACATGCATGTACTATATTTAATTTTTAAAGAATTTTAAATCTTTAATATAAAAAAAAATACTGACGTATTACATAAGAATTTTTTAATTTAAAAAATGTGTCAACGAACTAAATCGAAACCAACCCACCTATACTATCGTGACTTGGGTTGGATTACATACATATACAAAAAAATATATTAACAAATATTGAAAATTTAAAAATATTAATTTAAGGCGAAAAAACTGTAAAGAATTATAAAAAAATTAAAAATAAAAAATATAATTTTTTTACAATGTTTAATTGTGTTTGAAATTTAAACAGGAGACGAGTACTACAATTTCTTATTTGTAAATTCAAATAAAATAATTATAAATAAAATAAATAAATAAAAATTCTAAGCGAACGTCTAGGTATTTTTGTTTGATTGAGACCTGCCATTGTTGCGGATTCATCATCATAGCCCTGTAGATATCCATTAGCCAATTTAAAAATGGATTCAGATGGGTTGGGACGGTTTCTAGTTGGCTAGGGTTGGTGTGCGTAATGGGGCCTACACATGTCAATCAAGCACAACATAAAAACACCATAAATCACAAATCCCATTTCGATTGAGTCGTAAATTTTGATACAAAGCTCCTTTCCAAACTTAAGGGCATTCCGAATCTCTTAGCGGCCCCATCACATTCACTCGAATGGATTACTATCGGCGCGGTAAATCGCGACATATAAACGATCCTCACGCACGAACGAATAAACAAGGGGTGCTACGCGTCCCCTTCGTAACTAAATTTTAAAAATCGCGTCGGGGGCAAAACATGCAAAAATAGCTTGTATCATCGTGCAGGACCAAAACCCCTATCTAAGTCAATTTTTAACCCCACCCCTCCTTACGAAAAGTTTCCTTGCGAAATTCGCATCGATTACAGAAAAATCGCCGTTTGGAGTTTTATGATAGTTTAAAAGCGATAAAGAGGGTTTGAAAAGCGCACACCCTTCACCCTTCCAGTTTTAATTAATAAACCTCACCATCAATTGCGCGCTTTATATTGAAAAGTCGACATTTGAACAACTCTTCAGTAGACATTAAATATTCATAATTCCTCAGCCCTGACACTGGACCCGCCCCCGGCTTCCACAATTTGTAAAACAGCATCCTTGACGATTATACAACATGCCGCACGAATAAGTAAGTTGGGTTGCGTACCTGTTAGGCGTCATGTCCGGCTGGTTGAGCGGCTGCGCGACGACGGCGTGCTGATGATTGGGTTGGCTCTTTTGCTTGGCGGCCTGTTTATGCCTGGAAAGGGCGAAAAACAAGGCGAGGATGGCCTTCAGTCGACCGTCCCGCAGGTCCTGTCCGGATACGGTCTCGACTCCGGCGACATGCTGGGCGCGCAGCACTCCCAAACACAGATTTATGTTGTCCAACTGAAACAGACGGTTTGTTTTTTGATTATTATTATTTTTTTTAACGATAAATTGTACATTTTTTAAAAGTCGAAGGCGAGTCGTGAAAAAATGAAGGTGTTTACGGTGTCAAGGATAACCGCGTAAACTCGTTACGGCGCGGCGTTTTAAAACAAATATTTTAGCCAGAGTCAGATTCAAATATAAAAAAAGTGCCCCCTGATTATCTTTGTTAATTTTTTATTATTAGTGTCAAATTTTTGGTTGATAGAATACTTATCTTTTTTTTTTTTTCTTTTCTTGAGCGTGCAACCAATTAAAACGCAAGTTGTGTAATAAAATATATTTATTACATTAATTATATTATTAATTTTTTATAAAATATTTTTATAATAATGATGATTATTATTATTATTAAACGAATTTCCCGACTTTTATATTTTGTTCTTTTCGTTGGGAAACGTAATTGGGAGACACATAATTCGATACTGAAAACCTCAAGATAAATATGATTATTTTTTTCTAGAAAATTTATTAAGTAATTATTACAATTAATTGTATACTTTTACAAAAATAAACGGCACAGTCCCACGTTGAGGACATATATCATAACTGTTAAAAATAATTAGGTTTTGTACATTTATCCCCTTATCATCAAAAAATATTTTATAAAAAAATGACTTGTAAAATGGACACGTATTTACGATTTAAAAAATTAATTCACGAGGCTTTTGTGAATTTTATGTCTGCGTTTGTCATTCATCATTGGGAACTGGGAACGCTCAACGAAGCGTTGCAGTTATCCAATCATGTCGCGACTGACCTTGCAATTCGCCTCAAATTGACCATAAACAACTCAAGGTCCGCATTGTCTCGCGTATCGCATCTCATGGGACCGATTAAAACCGCCGACTTTGCATAATCCGTTCGCGATTCTCGTCACGTCATTGATTGCGATTCGTGTCGAGGACACGTCCATCGCGCGAATTCCGAAAAAATCTAGTCGCACGCACACGTCAATCAAACTCCTGTCAAATTCCGAGTGGGTAGCGCGAAAAATGTCTGGATTGTGAGAAATTATGCTGTGTGGTTTCAAAATCGTGCACGGTTACATAAGCGATTTGTGCGCGATGGGTGTGAATTACGTGTCGAAATTTCCGCTATGCTGGTTCATCGACGAACTGCCCAGCTACGTGAGGTTCATCGTTGCGGCCCTTCTCATCGCCGTCATGCTTTACAATACGATAACGAGACGGCCAATGAAGAACATATACGGGGAGCTCAAGAGGACGTTCTCCACGAGCGACCTGGACGAAGGATGTACCACCGATAAAGATCAATGAGACGTCACGCACGTGCGTTCCGAGTTTTGACGTGTTACTGTCGGTGTATCGTCGTCGTCAATAAAATGAATTTTTTTTCGTACATCTATATTGCATTTTTATTTTTAAAACGGAAAGGTTCACACGGAAAGATACGCAATAAAAAAAAATCGTTCCACGCATTTTCAAACACCTTGTATAGTTTGTAGAATTAAATCAACAAACAGCAAAAACTTGGGTAAATACTTTTTCATCAAATTTTGAAGGAATCGTCAATTGCCTATCATTGGTTGGAATCTTTGATAGGAATCGTTTGTGGGATGCGCCAGGGACGTTTTAAGTTTATCGTATAGCGCAGAGGTTCCCAATCTTTTTCGGTTTGCGGCTCCCTAAATAATCGGTATTTTTTCCGCGGCGCCCTTAATGCATCAGATTTTTTTGAAAAATTGGAAAACTTTCCTTTTTAAAAGCGATTACCCATTTAACAGCGAAAAATTAAAAACAGATACTTACTATTTTCCGTGGAATAATATAAAATATCTAATTTCAACTGTTTCGGTATTACCCATATTGAGACTGGACAACCACCATGTGGTTAGGTTAGTTGAAAAATAAATTA
>JAFFZR010006967.1:0-64431 GCA_018397195.1 Lethrus apterus | reverse complement strand
TCCATTTAAAATAACAAAGTTGGTATGCACTTCCGGTACAACCGGAAGTGATACAAGAGTGCCAATAATTTAGAATAAGAGATCAGTTGGTCTAGTTTATAATTCCAAGTTATTAGAGTTGATATATTTCTGGAACACGGAAAAGTTCTAACGAACCACTTTCGTGAATGACCCTGTATATTTTTTTTTGTTAAATCCATTATATTATCATTAAACTTAATATTTTTTGATTATTAACTTAGGAAACTTAAGCATAAATCAAAAAAGATCATAAAGCGATATTAAAAACTTAAGCATAAATCAAAAAAGATCATAAAGCGATATTAAAACCAAAATAAAACTTTTTCAATTTATAATGCAGCGTTGTTTGCCGAACAAAACAAACTAAAAATAAGAAAACCGCGCAACATTTTTCATAAACTTTTAAATGTATTAAAATTGAACATATAAAATTATTTTCGGAATATAGAGACTGTACTTTTAGCTGTTGAAATCATAAACCAGTCGCTGTCAAAACTAAGCTTCAACTACAAGAACACTTAGCCAAAAGTTTTCTACTTAACGCCTTGTTCATTCCTGCAACATTAGTTTAACTACGAAAATTTCGTCTGAATACGTAACAAAAGAAAAACAAAGTACATCATAGCAGGTGATATATTTTATCATTTGAAACATTAGTAATTAATACGAACAAAATAATTTTAATTAAACTGAAATTAATTAAATTTCCGTACGTCAAAATTAAAGTTGTGTTGAACTCATTAGAGTCGATAACGTAGAACGCGAAACTTAAAAGAAAATGGACGATATAACAGGAACCAGCTCGATAATACAGAAATCTACTTTAAATGAAATCAAAATTTAAAATTTCACGTTTTAAATTTGATTTGTCTAATTATTATTTCAAATTACTAAAAGACCAAAATAATACAACAAAATTTATAACATATTAGAATTTTAAAAGTACTTACATCACAAACGGGATCCGTTAACAGCGACTGTATTGAAATCAAAACATTACTAATGGTCAGAGCCAGTGACCAATTACTATGAAGAAAATCAATTCCAATGGTACCATGCCTCGATATATTTGGATGAAAAATCTTGGTAATAAATCTTACCAATGGTGGAGTCATGGGATAAGCATAAGGTATTTGTATATACAAAAAGAACATTCCACCTTCATATACACTTCCTTCAGGTCCGATTATCGTCGCCTGCCAGTGACTATTAATGGGATCCAAGGGTTTTGCTTGTATCCCATCTGGTGGGTCTGTTCTTAACATACGTAATTCGGAACGTAATCTAAGTCTTCGCCATGAACTTTCTTCACCTGTTCCATATTCACGTGCTGCCATTTGTCGAATACATTGGGAACAGCAACTACTTAGCATCATTGATGTATATAACTGGAAATGAATCAATTTTATAAACATCACAAAAAATTAAGAGAATAATAAAAGCAATAAAATGGAAAAAGAAGCAGAAGCAGAGAAGCAAGCAATTTGAATGCTTTGACAAAAGTTAGCACATATATGGAACTTTTAATACAAAATTCACAAAATTATTTAGCTATTTTAATAATTATAAAACTTGCATCATGCCAATCGTCGATATCGTCAGATGTATTTAAAAGAGGCCAACGTATCATTGTATAATATCTCCAGTAATCCTGATTCGTATTCATAACCATTAAGCTCCTCCAACGTGAATTTACTTGCCCAACAGACCACATAGAAATGTCATCCAAAAATTGAAAAGTGTATATCAAAACTAAAATCAATTGGATATTTAAAACCTTTAAGCAAAACTTCATTACCTTCAGTTGGTAACTGGTCTATGCTAATGTCGGTGTGTGGTCGATACACTACCAATCTATCCAATCGTTGGGCTAGTCCTTCAACTTCAATTTGAGGAACCTCGCCAACTCCATTCAAATGATCTGCCATTGCAATTGGAGGGAAACTATTATCAGCCGGTTCGTCATTACCTGAATCACTGTCATCATCTTCCTAATAAATTAATTGAAATATATATACAATTGTGTGGTTGTTTAAAACTTACATCTGGTATAACAGTGATATTATTGATGTCAGATGCCATATTGGGGTATAGGAAAGCATGGCACGTTTGACACACGGATTCTTCGAAACAAGGACCATAAAACCCATTACAGTAGATACATTCATAATTCTTAAATTACAAAACATGTATGGTATGCATTTTATTATGTCGGTGTTACCTGAAATATATTTAAAATGATGTGTTCTTGCTGTGATATGCGCTCAAGGATGTCTAAAGGGTCATTTGTTATACTGTTGTGGAATTCAAATTCGGAATCACCATCTTCTTCACTATAACCTTCGTTTAATAACAAAGTCTCAATATGTTCTTTATAATTATCACCGTTCATATTTAACCAAAATATTCTTATGTATCATAACCTCAATCATAAATGTAAATAAAATCTATGAGCGGTAAATTTAAACTTATTTTACAAAATAAGAAAAAAATCATTTTGAAATTTTAATTTGTATAAAAAAATACAATTTTCAGTTTTCTCATTTCATAAATCAATTAATAATTTAACATATTATTTGAATGAATTGTACAACATAAAAAACTCCACACCAGTTTCAATTTTTGATCCTCGATTTTTTATCTATTATTGTGTAATCTAGTCTAGTCTAGTCTATATAGTAGTTTTTTTTCCTTATAACTCAGTGGCGGATTTTCCAATAGGCCCGAGCCTGGAACCTGTCATGCATTTTTTCTTCTTTTTACCATTTCTATACTCTCCCATATTAATGCAACCCTTTTCCCACGAAACATACATTGTGCGTCCACAACCTGCAAACTACATACAAACTGGTTCCTCATTTCTCATCTAAACTTATCAAACAAGCAACAACAATCTTCCATTCCACAATCAGCCAAGTTATCTTGCTTCCATCTTTATCTATGGGTACAAATAAATTCATTAAAATATAAAAAAAATATTGATGTCTATTTAAAAGAGATTGATCATAGAGAATATATACATTGGTATCCTAGTAACGTGTAAATAACATAGTTAACACGGATCCTATCGCCAAGGATCTAATCATCAAGGCAAGGTAATGTGTTTGTTAGTAAATGGATTTTGATTAGAGGATAATAGCGTGAAATATTTTGCATGTTGTTGCATTTTAATCACAAGGAATAATAAAAAAAATCATTTACTTGAACTGCGAAAATTGCCAAAATTTCTCGTATAAATTAATATGTGTATTTTTGTTTCAATTAAAATATTATGTACGTTATATATGCCGCTTTAAAGGCAATTAAAACTGATTAATAATGTGTCATGTTGAACAATTTATTGATTTTATTACTAAAAATAATACAAAAAAGCTTTTATAATATTTTGTCGTGTCATAGCAACCAACATAATATATTTCAATTCAGATTTCTATTATCCATATTCGAATATAAAATGACATATAATCGAATTAAATTTAAATTCAATGCATTGATATTAAATCTATTTTTAAAATGCTTTTTTTTTTTTTTTTGTGTAAAAAGTCGATTTGTTTCAATTTGGTTTTATGATAGGCGTTTCTGCCCACTTTGTAATTAGCACGGTGGTGTTATTTTAGATGTCGAAAGCTACAGGAAAAAAAACCACTATGAGCACGCGCGGTGGCACCCTGATTTTAAAGAGTATTTCAATTTTCCTTGTAAGTGGACGCAACGTAAAAGCTAACAATCAAGGAAAAAAGAAAACTCGAACTAAAATGAACGATAAAGATAATAAGAATAAAATACCTAATAAATTACTTGAAACTGTTAAAAGAGATACTCATTTTAATAGGTAAGAAAATCATTATTTTTTAATTATTAATTATGATAAAATTTGTATTTTAAATTAGTTTACTATTTTCAAGTTTCATTACACCTTCATGTTTAACAATTTTTAATTTTTAACGTAATTAGGTGAGTAAAAAGTATCGTATTTTATCAGATTTGACTAATCCGGGAAAAAGGCGGTTACATTTCAATTTGAATCTTTACCTAAATTATGTTACTTGCTATATACAGGTGTTCTTTAAATAAGTACAGATTTTTAACAGGTAATAGCCCAATACGCAAAAATGACGATCCTATGTTGAAGGCTGTGCCAGAAAAAAAATGTTTTAAGTTTTGAGTAAAATATGTCAGTAACGCCGAATTATCATCAATAAAGGTTGTTTTGCAACATTTCATGTATTCCCATCAAAGGAAATTGATTTTCAACGCGACACATATTGAAATGGACACAGGACCGCACTTAAAACCGAATGCCCACATAAAAAAATGACATTTTTTGAAAATTTAAAATGAAGATAGGACCGCCGTTTTTGCGGATTTGGGTTTGGGTTAAGATCAGCTATCACCTGTTAAAATATCTGTACTTATTTAAAGAACGCCCTGTATATGGTAATTTCTCACTTTTCCACATTTTCCACACAAAGTGCACAATGAAAAATACACCTTTACCCTATTTTAACATCGTATTTGTTAATTTCCAAAAATTATACTAAACTGTTTTTTTTTTAATTTTTTATTATTTATAATATTATTGATTTATAATTTATTTAGATGAAATTACAATTTGTGAACGACAATGTTCGACTAGCGCCTGGACTGTTGCATTGGGGCGTAAATTCAATTGTAGTGAAAATAGAAAATAATCACCTTGATTGATGTATAATCAATGTTTTAGGTCTGAAATTGAAGGTCTCTATAAAGTTTACAGGAAATTAATTTCATTGAATAAACCGAAAACCAATCAAGAGAAAACTCCAACATCAACTAACATTATTGGAAAACCAACCGTTGTACAAGAAGTAATCATTTTTTCCAATTATTAAAATCCAAATTAAAATAAATAATTTCAGGGTATTGATAGAAATGTTTTCCGTGAAATTCTGCATAATACTTTCGATATTGTAACAGAAGATATGATGATGGATAGAATATTTTGCGTATGGGATAAAATGAACGCTGGAAAAATTACAGCGGAAGCTTGGTTTTCCGGTTTTTCAATTTTTTTGCGAGGTACAATTTCGGAACAAACAATTTTCTGTTTCTCAGTTTATGACTTAAACGGTGATGGTTACATAACTAAAGACGAAATGTTTCAACTTTTAAAGTAAGTAAATTTCAACTTTTAAATAATTTATACATAAAACAATAAAAAAAAAGAAAAATTGATTTAGGAATTGTTTGATAAAACAACCACAAGAAGAGGATCCAGACGAAGGTGTGAAAGATTTAATAGAAATTGTTTTAAAAAAGTTAGATAAAGATAAAGATGGAAAAGTATCACTGCTTGATTATCAACAGTCTGTAGACGAAGAACCATTGCTGTTGGAAGCGTTTGGAAGATGTTTACCGTGTGACAGAGCGAGAGATACTTTCATAACAATTATTAAAATGTAGATTTTCTAGAAAATATTATGTATTATCGGTATTTAATATTTAAATAGTTGAAGGTTAGTTTATTGTTCTTAATTAGATTTTAATTATTGCTATGTCATCGCTTACATAAGTCATGCGATTACAATAATGGCACTAATAAATTAATAAATAATAATTATTAATTTTTAACATTTTACTTCTATACCACACAAACCGATGTAAAAATTGTGTTAAGCGGGTTAGTTCGAGATAAGATTAGAGAGCAGAGTTCATAAATTATAGTTGAGTAACATAATAAAGTTAATAAAACGACATTGCTTCGCCAGAAGTTAAATTAACTACAGTACAAACAAGAATATAACTATGGTTTCTGAAAATCAACATATCAACACGTCCCATAACGTGTGAGTACTTTTCTCATTCAATTTAATCAATTAACTTTCAAAAATATAAATTTAATTGTCTATGTAGTTCATCGTCTGCTTAGATAATAAAACGCAAGTAATGAAATTTGTTTATGACCAAATATAAATGAATCCAAAATTATAATTATACTGTCTACTATTTTCACTACTTTTACTTAAACCTTTTCGTTTCCTTTTTTCCTTCCTGTTTGTTTAATTTTTTGTACCAAAATTGTTGTTCTTAACTTCAAACCAACGCAACAAAATTTAATATTTGTCATAGATTTGTAGCTTTAAATTTTGGACTGGATCATACAATTCAATTTGGTTCGATTCATTCATTTTAATCGAGTTGGCTTTCGTTTGACAAATCGTAAAACCCATAAGTCCTTTTTAATTTTTTTTTTGGTATTTATTTATAAATGTATATGTATAAATTTGATTTAGGGATAAAAACATAGGAATCCAAATCCTGGAAGTTCTCCAAATCATAGCTGAATTATTACTGGTTATCTTACAATGTTTTTATTTCAATCTTGAATCTGTGTATAGGATATTCGTACCACCACCAGAAAAATCCGTTAGGGGTGAAATTGTTCTGGTAATTTTTGTCTTTTTGGTTTTGATTTTGTCGTTAATCAAATAAATTAAAGATAACCGGTGCAGGTCATGGAATCGGTAAAGAAATAGCTTTACAGTATGGTGCCTTAGGAGCAACTGTCGTAGCTTGGGATATCAATGCTAAAAATAATGAAGAAACGGTAAAAGAAATCAAACAAAATGGATCAAAAGCTTATGGTTATATGTAAGATCCAAAATTTTTAATATTGGCATTATTATTATTAGTGAATATTTTTAGATGTGACGTTTCAAATCGTGACATGGTTTTCGAAACAGTCGAAAAAGTTAAAAAAGACGTAGGTGACGTTACAATAATTGTCAATAATGCTGGAATCATGCCAACTCATAATTTATTGGATCATACAAAAGAAGAAATAGAAAAAATGTTTGGAATAAACGTTTTGGGACACTTTTGGGTTTGTTTAACACGTCTGTTGATTATTTAAAATTCGATTGTTTTAGATTCTCCAAGCTATTTTACCTACTATGTACAAAAGTAACCACGGACATATTGTTGCCATATCTTCTTGTGCTGGAATTTTTGGTTTAGAAAATTTGGTGCCATATTGTGGAACGAAATTTGCTGTTAGGGGGATGATGGAAGCTTTGTATTATGAAATTAACAAAAAGCCCAATTGTCAAATTAAATTGACGACAATTTGCCCTTACATGGTTGATACCGGATTGTGCAAACGACCAAAAGTTAGATTTGCAAGTACTATGAATATGATGCCACCAGCAGAGGTAGCAAAATTAACAATTGATGCACAAAGAAGGAATTTAAAGGAAGTTACCATCCCCAAGTACTTTTCGTATTTGAATAACGTATTTCGGTAATTAATTTCAACAACTAAAATTTTGTTTTTATTTCTTTTTTATTTTATCAGGACGGGCTCCGCCAATGCTGCGAATAAACTCAAACGGTTTTTGGATGTTGGTTTAGAATCAGATCTGTAACTCATAAAATAAAAAAATTAATATTATTAATCGTTATTACATTTTTTTTGGAATTGTGTTAATATATGTAATTACTAATTTCTGTATAGTTTTTTTTTACATGACAATAAAATGAATATTATTGAAAAATGCTGGGATAAAATAAAAAAATTTATATTTTTAATCGTTATTACATTTTTTTGCAATTGTGCGTAATATATGTAATTAATAATTTCTATAATTACGGTTTTTTACATAAAAAATATCTAACAAAGTAATTTCAAAGTTAATTTTTTTTTTATATGTATAGTAATTGTATGTTATATGGAGTAATAAATCTTCGCCTCCAAATTTTTTGCGTGCGAATTAATATTTGTCGAGCATTTTGCTCTAAAATAATAGGATCAAAATTAAAATTTAATGACAAATCAACATTATATAACTTCAAAGATGAAGCAAACTTAAATTAAATAACAATAAATTCAATAAATAAATTTAATTTTGCAAAGTTTTTTTAAATCTGTAGCTATCTTTATTAGTATGTATTTGTTTATCATGAAAGTAGGCGCAAGTACCAGAATGTCGGTATTGTAGGTATCACTTAGGTTATGCGATTTTATGAACTTGTTATGAAAATGAAGTTGTCAAATTGTCAGTTATGAAAATAGTAATGATGTGCTAAATAGTTGATTATTATTTATGTTCGCGGTGTAACCAACCCAAAATAAGTGCATTGTTATGTTAGTTTATAACAGATGATCCATACATATTTTTGAATGTGCAAAATTATAACCTACAAATGGCACAGTGCAAACTTACTCCGGAGGAATTTATAAAAAATTCTTTTACACCTCAAGTGGCGGTTATATGTAGTCCACAAGCTGAAGAAATTTGTGGCAAGAATAACTTGACTTTTATACAATTACTACAACCATTTTGTAAATTGGGAACCGAAGGTTTGTTTTTTATGGCATGAAACAACTCCATTACGTTTTTATTTTCAGCCCATTATAGAGACCCAACTGGAGCAGTTGTAACAATAAGGAATTTTAAAATAGCCTTACAGGACATTAATTATCACCCACCTCAACCAACTTTAGCAAGAAAATTTTTAAATGCATCCGTTAGTAGTGCTCCAGAGCCACGAACAAATTTCATAAACACCAATGAATACCACTTAGAAATACCCAATAACACACCATGGTTTGAAGCATGGAGAGATACATTTTTACAAGTCCAATACCCATCGGATCATGAATTCACCAAACACTTTGTTGCTTGTATTTTGGTTGTATCATCATCTGACAAAGATCCTGTTCGAATGATGGTTGATTTATCGCAAAAAGTTAACGATTTGCAACAACCTTCTAAGTTTCCAAAATGGTTCAATAATAACGTCTTGCGTTATTATATTATATTACATGAGACTTTCGATCGTCGACAAGTACAGTAAGTTACGTAAAATTAATTAACAATTTATGTGAAATTTATTTTATAGCGCCGTTGAATGTTATGATGCCATTAAGACATCGTATGGTGTTAATTATTGTTTTCTTTTACGAATTAATTCAAGAGAGCCTGATGATACTGAACAGTTACCAGATCCATGGAGTCAATTTATAACTAATAGAGTACAAGCTGATGATGATGACATTACACCTGATGTTACACCAAGTTCTTCAAGATCTTTTGAGTCATTAGATTTTAGTGATGAGTCTAATGATAGTACAACTACATTGGCTTATCATCCATTGAGTCCTGAAGGTGATAAAATAAGTGTAAGTTGTTTTTTTTTTGTTATAAACTTGTTGTTGTTATGAACTTGTTACAGATTGATGCTAAATTATCAGATATCAATCAACACGCAACAAAATTGCCAAATGTATTACATGGAGCTTGTTTAACAATGGAAGATGTTGAACAGCTTAAACTCTTAATACATGAATTTTGTGTGCGTGCTTTATTACCATTCATTGAAAAACAAATGCATCAACTAAGTGAGTCAATTGCTAACAAAAAGGGTGTAAGCCGTTCTTTATTCACTGCTACTAAAAGGTGGTTTACACAAGGCAAACCTGGAAGTTCTAGCCTCAACACACCTAGGTAAATCATGAAACTTTTTGGAAAAATATTTTTTTTAACAAACGTCTTGTAGTTATTATTTAGAAGCATCTGAATTACAAATGCGAAAATTGGGGGATTTATATTTCATGTTCGGTCATTACACAGCTGCATTCCAATCATATCATACAGCCAAACGAGATTTTATTATCGATCAGGCTTGGTTATTCTATGCTGGTGCTTTAGAAATGGCTGCATTGTCAGCATTTATGGCAAATGAAACCTCGAAAAAGACCTTAGATTACATGGAGGAAAGTATAACTACTTATCTGAATACCTGCAAGTAAGTTTTTATTTATTTATTACTTTCATTTGTGCTACAAGTCCTATTTTTTTTTTCTGCGCCAATTAATTTTTCCAAAAATCGTCCAAAGTAAATTTTATAAATCAATAAAAAATTTATTGTTACAGAATGGCACAATTTGCAACAAGAGCAACACTTTTAAGCTCAGAATGTTTAAAAAGTCGTTCATTATACGGTGAAGCAGCTCTACAGTTAATAAGAATGACAAGTGAAGAATCAGATCTTCGATCAGCATTGCTATTAGAACAAGCAGCTTATTGCTTCTTAAACTCAACGAAACCAACCATGATACGTAAATATGCATTCCATATGGTGTTAGCCGGTCATAGATTTTCAAAAGCGGCTCAAAGAAGACACTCACTTAGATGTTACAAACAGGCTTATCAAATTTATCGAAATAAAGGTTGGAATTTAGCGGAAGATCACATACATTATACTATTGGGCGGCAAGCAAATCATTTGGGTTTGTTTGACGAAGCTGCTAATTCGTATTCAAGGCTTTTAACTGGACAAAGTAGACAATCGCCGCAACAACAAGCATTGTTTTTAAAAGACTACCTTACTATATTTAATGTAAGAATATTTATTTCTTGTTTTATTCATTTATTTATTTTTAATTTAGATTTTAGTGAAACGACAGTCGAGTGTATTTTTACACAATTTACCAATTCCGTTGTTAGATAGCGACGCTACGAAAATATTAGTAGGCCCCACAGCTCCATTAAGAGCACCTGCACAAGTACCAGCGATCGGTATATCGATAACAAATGAAGATGATGAGCAAACGACCGCAAGGTGGAACAAATTAGAAGAAATGTTGGTACAAGAGGCACAAGGTTCATTACCAATGATATTTAAACCTTTAAATACTTTATTTACCCACGAAACTATCTCTAATGTAAATCCAACAGCTATCCTAGGAGAACCAGTTCAAGTTTCCATTAATTTATTTAATCCCTTGCACATTTTATTAAACATGTCGGATGTTCATCTATTGTGGCAGTTTACCGATAGTAATGGTAAATGCGTAGCAAATGAAATATTAGGAACGAATGCTGAGCAATATGTAAACACTCATTATTTAAAATCTTTAACATTGCAAGCTGATTCGTTCCAAGAGATTATATTGACAATAACTCCTTTGTCTGTGGGTGAAGTTGCAATAAGAGGAATTTGTTTCTCTTTGATAAGTAGTAGTAATGGTGATGACGATGAAGATCAAATTATTGTTAAAGGAAAACAAATTTTTGAAATGATAGGTCCATATTCTATGAAGAAAGATGCTGAATATCAAGCTGATAGACGACTTTTTATTAATGTTGTTCCTTCTGCACCATGTTTAAAGGTAAATATGGGTAATTCATTTATCTTTCATATAATCTAAATAAATTTTAGGTAAGTTTTAGTGAAATACATCACGAATTACTAAGAAACGAGTTGCAAAGAATATTAATCGAATTATGTAATGTGGGAAGCGTACCTTTACATAAAGTATACATGGCAACATCAACTCCTCAATTATTATCCAGTTGCGATTTTTCTCAAAGTCGCAGTTTCGATGATAACATCGATTTAGAAACACAGCCAGCTAGAGAACGTGAAGCTAGAAAAAATCACATTACTCTTGTTGCATTACCAAATGATCAATTGGAACCCGGACAACATCACCATGTTTCAATTTGGATAAAAGCACCTGACAATATGGGACCAACATTCATTGATCTTTTAATTTATTATGAAAACATTCACCCATCAAGTGTTCCAAAGTATGCTTGCTTTTATTATTTTTGTAATATTGATAAGTTCTCTTTCAGGTATCGTATGGTTAGACATATTTGGCATTTGTCAATACAAGAATCGATAAAAGTTGAAGTTTCAACCCACCGAAGTTGTATTCCTACGTTAAATGAACAGTTAACATTGTCCATAAAAGCGACTAACATGAATAGGATTCACCATGCTATTGTAACTGAAATTTCTGTTTTAAACGCTGCCTTACTCAGCCATAACTGGATTTTGTTAGATGAAGTTATTGCACCTGAAAATACTAAATTACTTTCACAGGAATCGGTTCATATTTTATTGAAAGCTGAACGTAAATTAAACATAGAAAAAAATTATTCTATGGTTTCTTTTATCCCAAAAGAAGAGTCTTTACGGTATGCTAATTCGGCATATTTAGATTTTGCCAAACGTAATGGTCAAAACAGAATTAATGTATTTGATAATTTGGAGAGTTTCTCTTTAGATAAGAAAAGAGTGGACGCCACTTTGATATTACGTTGGCAAGCCAACATTACTGATAGTAAAGGATTTAAACGAAAAGTTAATGGACAAAATGATGTTCCTGTTGTTATCATCGAACCTGAAGAGTATATAGATGATTATGAAGGAATGGTGGTATTTTATGATGATAAACAAGAGGAATTAAAACGTTCAAAAATAAAAGAAGATAATGAATTCTTACAGAGGCAGATTACTTACATCTTAGATCATCCTCATCATATAGAACACGATTTCAACACAAGTAAATTGTGTATTGTTCCCATAAAGTTAATTTTACACAGCATTGCTGAAGATGACGTAGAAGTACTTGTAAAAACTTTAGACACTAAAAGAAGGTAAGATTAAAATTAAAAATATATATATTTTAAAGTGTTTTTTTAGTTCACCACAAATCATAAATTTTCGTCCAACGTTATTTCATCCACATGCTTCCAAACATTTCCGATGGGTACAAATGACAACAGTGATAAAAACTATTTCTCCTTTGAGTTCAACAACGGTACAACTTTCCATGGCTGTGTTACGTCCGGGTACATACGATTTAGGATCTCGCTTGGAGGTTTGGTGCAACAAACCCAACAAACCAGAAACTGCCGTACTGCAAAAATGTCGAATCGAGTCAGCGTTAATCATCGCCAACACTAGTTAACTATTAGTTAACGTTATTTAAATTAAACGTTTATTAGATTAGATTTTGTATTTCAAATACTTGCTAATTTAGAAATTTTCGTACTAAGTTCTCTTTTCCAAATAATTGTTGAATGTTTTTGTTTTATTTAAAAGTTTTCTATTTAAAAAATAGCGTATGTAAAATAAGTGTATCATTGTTTTCATAAAATAAATCAGTTGTTAATACATTTTTTTTTTATTAATTACCATAAGGGACCTATCTTGAAATTATGGGTATTTACTTTTGCTTAATAATGCCATAGTCCAGGCGTAGGCAACCTGTGGCTTTTCATAATAATTCAAAATTTTTTAAAATCCCTTAAAACTCACTGTTTTGTTTTACCTTTTGAATTTTAATTATTTCAATTACAGAGCGAACCCAACCTATACACTTTTACCCAATGAAATTTCATTTACGGAGCGAACATAGTCTGGCCCATGGAATTCATTCGTAAATTTGTTATGTACTGCTCCGAAATTTTTTGTTAGAAAGTGTGGAAAAAAATTGCTTTTCAATCGGCCGACCACTGCCATAGTTCTTTAAAAAAATTAGTTGATTTTCTGATCTTGGTCATGCATTGGTAATATACACGTTTAAAGAAATATTATACGACGATATGGACGAGGATAAAATGTAAATACAGAATTCTCTGTCTCAGTCACGTATTGGCAACCTTCATGCTATCAAGTTTGTTAAACAGCGTGTAATGATCAACAGATCGAATTCTCTAAACATATCAAAAAAGATAATTTTGTTGGTTTAAAATGAAGCCCTCAGCGACTGATATTGCACTTAATTGTACACTTTCATTTTCTGTATAAATGTTAATTATTAGATATCCTCCATTTAAGATATAAATCGATGTACTGTGATTCTTTTTTAAAAATTGTAGCACTCTCGGTACCATCTAATACCGGTGACTTTTTGTTGTTTTACCAGTGTGTGAAACTAGTGTTTAGGACTCCAGTACATATTACTATTATTGAAAATTGAAATTGATTATAAAAATACCTTTTTTGTTATGAAATAATTGCGCAAAGAAAACTAACAATTAAATTCTATGTGTGTCCTTCTAACCATAATAAAATTGTAAATACAAAATGAAATGAATAATTTAAATTATAACCGTTAATGATCAAAACAGCAAGAATTATGAAAAAAAGCACAGCGAAAAATAGTAGCGAATATAAAGTTAAAATGTAAAAAAAAATATAATAAAGCTGATATGAGATAAAACGCTAAATAGATAAATATATTATTTAATATTTTTATTAGATTATTTTTGAATAACGTTGTCTCGATTTTGTGCGAGTGTTCGGATGGAAGATTCGCGTAATTATTTTTGCTTCAAATTGTGAAAAAAAAACAATTGAAAGTGAGGAAATATAAAGGAATAGAAAGAAGATGATATTAGGTAATGTATTTAGTGTTTGGAATAAGTAGTTTACAATGTTTGAAAAAGTTTCATTTTTCGCATTATTTGTCATCTTAAAATAAAAATCCATCTATGGGTGTAAAAATGAAATGTTTCTGGCCGATAAAATAGATATCTTAAATCGTGGGTTTAAATAAAATTGATAATGGTCCGTATTAGTAATATTTTATTAAGATTAAGTTGTATTTTTTTCAACATAAAAACTTGAATTACTGATAAGAGATAAATTTACAAGTCGTTTTAAAAGTAAATTTTCAATAAATGTAAGTTTTTGGTGTATTTTTCTTGAAAAAGTTTTGTGTTTATTTTAGTTATATAAGGTAATGCGGTCCTGTGTCCGGCAATGTACTTTTAGAGGGGTATGCGATATACTAAAACGTGTGTCTAGATCCTAGCCTTTTACCCAGTCTACCGTGGCGGGATGTAACATCCATCTTGGATCTCTATCCTCATTTTTAGAAGCCGGCTCGTGTTGAATAAAAAGACGTTTTATTTAAATATAATTTATAGTTGAAATTTAAATGTGTCGTGAAAAAGAATTTTGTTGATGTATAAATACTCTGAGGAATGAACTAGGTATGATGATTTAAACTTGCAAGAGTGTAAGCTGTATCCAATCATTCTAAAGGCTAGTACAAACGAATGGCGTGTGCTTGACTATACAAGGCTATTTAATGATATGTGGATTACAATATTTGAAGATGATATTTAGTTATGCTGATTATATGTTCTAGACTTGCAAAACTGTGCTTAAAACAAGGTAACTTGACCCTGTTACAGTTGAGCACTTGTTATATTTGATGCTAAATTAACCTAATATTAATTAATTTGCTTACATACACAATTACAATAATTTCTATTTATTTACAGTGACAGCTGTCGAATTAGTACAATCCTATGTTCATCGTCTTATAAGCAGCGCGGGTGCAAGCGCTTTCTTTCAAAAACATAACATGGCTGTTCCAAGTCGATCAAGAGTGTATGCAGATGTTAACTCGCTTAAACCACGTGAATATTGGGATTATGAAAGTTACGTAGTAGACTGGGGACAACAAGATGATTATCAACTTGTACGGAAGCTGGGACGTGGAAAATACAGTGAAGTTTTCGAAGCAATCAATGTCACTAATAATGAAAAATGTGTAGTTAAAATTCTTAAGGTAAATTTACATTTTATATGTTAAATTGTCATTAATTTTGTTTATTTTTAGCCTGTCAAAAAGAAGAAAATTAAAAGGGAAATTAAAATTTTAGAGAATTTAAGAGGTGGTACAAATATTATTACACTTCAGGCAGTAGTTAAAGATCCAGTTTCACGAACGCCAGCTTTAATTTTTGAACATGTTAATAACACCGATTTTAAACAGCTTTACCAAACTCTCACCGACTTTGATATTCGTTATTATCTTTACGAATTGCTCAAAGCACTTGATTATTGCCATAGTATGGGTATTATGCATAGGTAAATTTAATTAAAATTAATTCAAACTTCAATATTTTAAAATATTTTTCTTAGGGATGTGAAACCTCATAATGTAATGATAGACCATGAGAATCGTAAATTACGTTTGATCGATTGGGGCTTAGCAGAATTTTACCATCCAGGACAAGAATATAATGTTCGAGTAGCATCGAGATATTTCAAAGGACCTGAGCTTCTTGTTGATTATCAGATGTACGATTATTCATTAGATATGTGGTCACTGGGCTGTATGTTAGCGTCCATGATCTTCAGAAAAGAACCGTTTTTTCACGGTCATGATAATTATGACCAACTTGTACGTATAGCCAAAGTGCTGGGCACTGAGGAATTATTTGAATATCTGGATAAATACCACATAGAATTAGACCCACGATTCAATGATATACTTGGAAGGTAATAATAAATTTATTTTGTTGATTAAATTAGATTTCTTTGTTTTAAAAATCAGCCAAATACAAATAACAGATTTCATTATAACTGAAATTCTTATACTTTTTGTAAATATTACCTATAATTACCTAAAATGGAAATTAGCTTTTGGCTGAGATTAAAATTTCTTAACCACCATAAATTTAACACAATTTTTTTTTTTTATAGGCATTCGCGTAAAAGATGGGAACGTTTTGTGCATAGTGAAAATCAACATTTGGTTTCACCTGAAGCTCTCGATTTCTTGGATAAGTTGTTGCGTTACGACCATTTGGAAAGACTCACCGCGCGAGATGCAATGGATCATTCATATTTTTGTAAAGTTATCAAGTCTTCTTAAAATTCATATTATCATTAAATTTCATAAATTTTCATTTCATTTTTTTTCATTTTAATAACCTCACCAAAAATGTATTTTATCCTAAATAATAATCCTTGTATGTTTAATGCTTTAAATGTGAATTAATTTATATTTTTGTTTTTTAGATCCTGTTGTAAAGGAGCAGTGTCGTATGATGTCTCAAGTGACCTCTTCCCCTACTCCACTTACAGGCAATCTGTCTGTTGTAGGAGTAGGTGAGTAGCCGCCAGGTAAAACCATTTTGTCACTTTACCGATTACAACCTGCCTCCCAGTTGCCTGTTGCTGCCCAGAATTCTTCATTTAGTTCCATTTCCGTTGCGCATTAGTTTTTTTTTTTATGGACATTTAGCCTCCATATATTTTTTTTATGAGAATTGGTGGCAACCATAATCATTCCACGTTATAATGAGGTATGAAATACAAGCAAATGTAGAAATCTGTATTTATTTTGTATTTTGTCTTTGTGGATTTAAGATGAAAAATTGAGAAAGCCACGTATACATCGCCTATAATTGTTTCACAGTTGCATTTCAATATTTATTATTGTGTACGTATTTTTCTCTATTTTCTCTCGACTAAAAACGAGGCCGAAGTTTATTTTATTTATTTTTATTTTTATTTTGATGTAAGGGACGATGTTAAAGAAAAATTTAAAAATTTTGAAAGAAACCAATGTAATTTTCTTTTGTAAATGTTTATAAATATTTTGTTGATAAGACTAGTGTATTTGTTTTCTAAGAATGTTTTTGATTATATGATAAATAATAAAATTACTTTGTTTTAAAACTGTACTTTCTTTCAAACAATTTCTCCCTTTTTGATTTCAATTTTTAAATCCATTTCCCTGTTAGTGTATATTTTGGATCGTAATATGTACATATTATTTGAAAGAAGGGATTTTTATAACAAACTTAATTTTATTATTACACATAATTAAACTTGTAGTAAAGAATACAATATTGACCAAAAACTGTTTCTTTTTTATGAATTTAACAATTTTTGGTTTCCAGATAGCGAAGCTTACAAATCAAATATAGATTTTCTAAGCCACTCTGTATATACATAAAAAGAAAACGAAACAGTTATTTGATAAAACGAATGTAAATATGTCATAAGTTATTCATAATTTTTATTTTATTTTTCATTTGCATGAGTCATGTTTTTCGTTTTACGGTAGACTTTTGGAGGTCTGCCAAATATTTAATGGTTACAGATGAAGCGGCTTCGGCCGCAGATTCACCCTCCGATTTACAAGACTCCCCCAAACTTCATGGTATAAGAAAAACGTCGGCTTTTTTTATTAATCTCGATTCTTCAACAACTCCGACACCTACGTAAATGCATTTTCAAAACAACTTCTTTCATTTTTAATTTTATTAGTGACTTAAACAAAATGAAAAATAGAAACGATGTAAATGTCTTTATTAAGAATGTTTCCGCAGTTTTGTATCTTGGAAACGAAATACTAACACATACTGGTATATATGGACAATGAAAATAGGGAAATACTGTGTTAAAATATATGTAAAGCTATATATAAATATATATATATAATTTTTTTAAGTAGATTCAAGTATATAATATACTTAAGCGTTTAGTAGATTTCATTAACATTCATCTACTGAGCTGTGAATCTATGTAAAAGAAAAGTAATTTGTTTACAAAAGTTCCCCATTATCACGTGTCAACGTGTTGAATTCTAAATATTTTTGTGAATGAATTACAAATAGAACCGTGAAACAACCGATGATTATATTAAAAACTAAGTAAACAAACTGTGCATAATGTAAAGTTTTATAAAAATATGTTGTTAATCTGTGATTATAACTAGCAGTTTTTTGAATAATTTTTACGTCAACTTTGTGCCTATGTTTATATTCTTATATTTAAACCCGTAGCTATGAATAATTTTAATACTTAGTGTACTTTCTGTATTATTTATATTTTATAACTCTTCACGGGACAAATAACTGAATGAGCTGAAGTGAAATGAAAACTTGTTAAATTTTCATTCAATTTGTTTTCAGATTTTTTGTTGTGAAATTAGTCTCATTTGTAACTTATTCAATTTCTGTGTAAATATTTTCTTATGTAATATAATAGTGGAATATAATATATGTATATCGCTTGAATTTTTATTTTCCTATGAATCAAATAAATATTGTGGAGGTAAACTTCGTTTAATAAAAATGTAAAATATAATGAATGACATCAGTTACTTTACTCACACATAGATGTCACCGTGATAAATAATTTCATAAAATTAAAAAATGCGTACGTCACAATAATAATAATCTCTTTCTTTAGCACATGACTAGGAAAATTTACATTTCATGGAATGTTACAATATAATAGTTTTCATCTATGTCTATACAGAGCATAATTAGATTAAGATTATTTCTCATATTTTAACAATCGTAGGTCAGTCATAAAATATGCTTTTCTGTACTAAATCTATCAAGATTATTATTATTATTATGTATTTCATTGTTGATAGTCAAATTTGGATTAACTTCTAATCTATTATGCTTACTTCTAATGAACATAGCTTTAGTTTAACGTTTAACCACTGAAATAAATATTTATTACCTCTACTATTTCTTATAGAGAGAATGTGGAGAATTTAATTTTCTACCGACTGTTACATAAATATACAGGATGTTCCATTTTAAAAAATATTATTATCTGAATTAGCTCTGAAACGTGATGCACAATGGTTTTTTTGTGTGGACCATTGTAATCAGCGGAAAAATCACTGCATCTTTGCTAATTTAACCGACTCTGTAGCTCCAAAAATAACGAAGTTAGCAATAGTACCCTGATAATTTGAAACACCCGGTATAGTATAAAAAAAGTGCGGTACACCATCGATTGATTCCTCTTCAGTTGAGATTCTATCTACAACGTATGAAACCTACGGTTGAACTAATGGTGTTTTCAAACTATTATCTCTGTATCTTCGAAATAAAGTGTCTTCAAACAAATCTTAAAATAGTCTAAGGAACAACCACCTGACTTTTGCCGCATGTTTTGTAAACACCTGTATATATATAAACGATTTTTATATATTAGAGAAATCAAAACAAAATGAACTTTAAAACATATATATATATTGGAATAATCTAATAGTACAAATAACAATATTAATAAAAAAAAATACATTGATCTTAATTGAACATTATTATAATTATGAATTCTTTTACATAAACTCAAAAAGCATGGAATGTAAAAACTAAAACTTCATTTTATCCGATAACATTTTAACAACATGTTCCTGAGCAGAAATCCATAAAGTGTTCGACAATTTTCCTAAAGTAGCTTCGAGTGGTTCATTTTGGATCCAATCGAGCAGTAACTGATAAACAACCTAAATAACAAAAATCAGATTTATTTAGTTATTTTTGTAAAAATACCTCTTTAATTCCTTTAATTATGTTCGTTTCTTCAAACTGATATATTTGACCTTCAGAGTAGTTCAAATTTCTTCCTATGTCCCTCCAGCCTTTTCCAACATGTGACGAAACAAACATAATGTGTTCGGTAGTTACAGGATCTTGTGAAGCTAGCAGTTTGTTTATCGCCCCCGTTTTAACAACAGAATGCTCTTTCTCTTCATTGTTAACGTTTTTGTTTATGTTAAAATGATAATTTTTACCAATTTGTACACTGTTACAATTAGCTATGTTTATTACTTTTGTAACCGCTGCAAAATATGGTTGAGAATTTGAATTATTTGAGAAAATACTTACGTTTTGATTTTTTTGCGTTTTCTTTGAAATTTTTCGTTTTATATTTAAACTGTGAATCCACATTTTGTTTAATTTCATTCGATGTCTCACTAGCTTCTCTTATAATTTCTTCAATAACCTTTACATCTTTTGGCGAACTAGGACAAGCATCTGTTGTTAAATCGTCATTTAGTTCTCTTATCGATGACATTTTTGTTAAAAAACTTTGTTTATTACAAAAATTAATAATTAATAAAATATTACTAAAAAAATCTTTTGTTTTCACTAATGAACTGTCAAATACTTTGACAATTCATAAATTAGTAAATGGTAGGGATGAATATAGATTTATCATATAAGGCGCCAAATTCAAATGTTAAGAGAATGCACTATTCGTAATTAGTAATTGCATTGGCCTTTCACAAACGTTTTAATGACATAACTAATGGTTTTGTTCATTAGACAAATCATTAAAACTTTCTCCTCAAAAAATTTGACGCGTTTATTCCTACAAGTTAAAAAATTAACTCTGTTTTTACCGGTCAATCATTTTCTGATTTCAAAACAAATTTGAGAATCTCAATTTACGCTGTTAATAACAAATATGGTTATTGGCTTGCATTGCTATTGCAAAGGTTAAATTAAATTTGATATTGGTCAGTGGCGGCTCGTACATAAGCACTGCGACACTGCAGCACCCCCAAGAAATAAACGAAAAAAATAATTTTGTTTGTTTATAAATAATAGCTTAGAACGTTATAGAATGCAATAACATGCTAAATTACAGCTTATGTAACTGCTCCTTGAGCAGTGTCGCTAGAAATAAGCTGTATATTTACGCGCGTTTGCGGAGAGATACGAAACTTTATTATTGGCGTGTGTTCGTGATGAGAGTGACATTTTTTGATAAGTCTTATTTTAAACCAAATTATAAAGTTTTTACCCTAGAAAAGGATTTTCAAATTTTAAAGGATTATTTTGGCTATTAATGTATTAAATGAAGACAATTTTAGTAACAATTTCAATGAACACAGCAGACTGCAAAGATGTTTCTCTACTTTAAAAAGGGTAACATAATATTTAAGGAATGCTGTAAGTTGTAAACAGTTAGCAGGACTCTTTATGATTTCACAAATTACAAATTTTAATGAAAATTTTACTGACAAATTTTGTCAAAGCAAAAATAAAAGAATGAATTTTATTTTCAAACAATATATTTAATATTTATTACTACTTATGTAGTACCTCACACTTTCTAGTTTAAATAATAAAATAAAAACTCAACTTCAAACTAGCGTTCTTTATTTCGTTCTCGCCAGCCATAATCTCCTCCTTGCCAGCCTGGCCAGCTAACCTGACTCTAACCTAACCGCCGAATTTAAATTTTAAATTAAAATTACTGCACTTAATATAATTTTTGTAATAGGTAAATTTTTTTATTAATAAATTGGTTACTAATTAGGAAGAAATGAATTATTACTCTCATTTTCTATATGCAGCACCCCTATTAATAATTTTCACCGTCCGTCACTGATAGTGATATTACTTTGAGTGGGTTTTACCAGCTCATGTGTAGCAATTTCGCACGTATACCACCAACATTACATGAGCCACGAAAACGTAAGGGGAAATTTTCTCATCATTTCCTCAACAAGAGAAAATATATTCGACAAACCTCGGCTTGTTCGTTTAGCCGACAATACATTTGTGTTTTAGAGTCGACCACACGGACCTTAAAGCAGAAAGCACATTAGCGTGGAATGGAATGGAACAGAATGGAACAGAATGGAAATATCATCGTAGAGTAGATTTAAAATCTAAAGACACCAAGCTGCGCGAAGGCTATGACGACACAACATAAAGTACGACCTGAAAATATTTAATGAAGGAAACATTCTTGTATACAGTCAGGGTACATTCCTACATTGCAAATATTTTGCAATTATATTTCTGTAATAATTTTTAATGGAAAAATAGATGAAATAATATTTATATGAAAACATTCATCAAGAAAAATGATAATAACCAACCTTCAGAAAGTCAGGTTATGTGTTCGTATAGTTTGAATAAATCTACAATGTAAAATTATACTTCAGTTAAAAGAACATTTTTAACGGTGGAATTTTCAGATGTGTCGCTCATTATATACATGAATCATTAAATTATAAATATTTATAACCTTAAATTACCAGAATATATTTTTCTTACCTATTTATGCAATAAAAGAACTAAGAAGATTTAAAAAAAGCTTATTTGATAGTATAAATATAGACGAGAGGTGGTGAAAAACACGAAAAAGGCAAAGTTATAAAACAAAGGCATTAGTATAAATACGAAACAATAATATTTTAAAATATGGCGGCTAATAGGTCAATGTTTGCAGGAAGTTCTGTAATATCTCTATCGCACTCATATTATTGTACTTTCTCTTTTTATGTTTAAAATTCGTTTGTGCGCAGGTGTCTTTAGATTTTGTAATACCTCTACATGTAATTAAACATGGATGTTCCAAGCTGTTCCATCCGTTTCCGTTCCGTGCTAATGTGACCATCCACGTTTAATTACATGTACGACGATATTTCCATTCTGTTCCATTCCATTTCATCCCGCGCTAATGTGCTTTCTGATTAACTGGGTTTGAAATAGTGGGGGAAATTATTTTCAATCCCCTCACCGCTGCCGCACTTCACCCGACTGTGGCCAGACGAAATTCAACTACGAAATTGCAGAAAATATCCCATTTTAAATTGGAGAGTACTATCTCATTTATCAGAGGTCTTTATAAAATGTTGGCGGTGGGCAGTACAGAGCTAAAATCTGCAATAAGTCTCTAGTTTGTAACATATTACGATGTAAAGTTGTTTGATTTTGTACCATATTTATCTTTTTTTTTTATTATTAATCAACCAAGAATTTGACACTAATAGTACTATATTTACGATTTTTTTCATTTATTATTTAAACAGATATTCACATTTCGGCTATGTAGCGCTAATTATACATATTTCATTAACGCATTTTTAAAATCTGGTTCCTCTACATGCAAAAATAAATCTAATGTAAAACAGGCTGTAAATGCGCTGTTTTAGGAGTAGTAAAAGCGCCGCCTTAATTTCGTCGATTAAACTTATTGAATAAAAAGGTTTTAAGTAATAAAATGCAAACTTGTAACAAACAATTTTATTTGGTTTAAATTTAATACATAAATAATCTTCAGATTAATATTGCACATGATTGAAAAAATGCCCAAATCAAATGGACGCAATATATGCCATGGATATGAATTTTCGGTTTTTCTTTGAATTAAATACATCATTTATGCAAAATTACGAAAATGATCACATTGGCAACGCTACATGAAAATATAATTATATGTACAAAGTTGTAGCTAGGTATTTCGTCCATTCAAAAATGAGGCTTGAATGTATCAGCTAAATGTAAGGGACTAACTAAACTTGTGTCAACTGACATGTCGGGACATCAACAACTCATGATAAGATAAAAGATTGATAGATAAACATATAGAGAAGACACAGTAGTGCAGTGACACGGAAGCCAGATTATGGGGCATGGAAAAAGGGAAGGGAGACGAGAAGGCACAAGCAGCGGTATGGACTGTTCTATAAATTTGCCAATTTACTGAACAGAGTGGAATTTACAGTGTTTAGATGGCGCAATACCCTGTGAAAGAGTTAACAAGTTGTACCGCAGCGGACATGGTGATGACTTTAAAAGTCATCAAGGTGTAGTACATACACAAATAGATACGTACACATATTGTCAGGCACTGTGAGTAAGGCAATCCTACAGTAATCAGTGGAGTTAGGGTCATCCGCAGCTACATTTTTAGCCTGAGACGGCCCGGGCATATAGTATAAACTTTTATTTTTTAAAACTATGTGCAAGGTTTGTGCACACAACAGTAGATAAAATATATGTATATATATAATATAATGTATAATTTCATTTCATCATATATATCATTTTCATTTGTGTAGGTCAATATACAGAATAGATATATCATACTCTGAAATCACAAACAAATTGAAAAGGCTACAACAATGAACACTCTAGGTTCCAAATGGGGAAGCAGTACATTCAAAACACAGACGAGTGGCCTGTGCGACAGCCAGTGGACAGAGTACATTCGATCAGGGAAGGGGTAAGCACCAGTACATTACGTAACGAGTACGGAAACAAAAAACAGACGTCCTCACATAAGTCCATTTAACATTTTGTCTGCTTTTCCATTTAAATATATATATTTTAAAATTTAACTCTTTGTTTGTTAGTGACTGCATCCAGGCTAAATTAACAAGTGTACATTATAAATAATATACTATTCATCTAAAAACATTTATAAAAAACACTAATTTAAATTACAAGAAAATAATGGCACTATATATATATTATGTTTGTATCTGTGATTTGCGAACCGGTTGTCGTCATATCTTCTTATTTACTTTAAATACGACTGGAACCACTGCACACACGCACCACACTAAACCAACCCATTCTAACACAATTTCCTTTAATTTCCTCTCTCTCTACGAAAAGAATACGTCCTTCACTGATTAATTGGACTTTCATAAAAAAAAACTGTTTAAAATCATAGTTTATCACATGGATGACAATTGGCAAAAGAAACGTGTTTGGAAATCACTATGGCACTAAAACGTTCAATGTGTGCTTTACGACGGCCAACCATCCGCCAATCTAGACCTCTTCAACATCGGTCCGTTGTCGTAGTCACTTGTACTAGGTGGACCGGGAGGTGAAGGTAAATTGGTAGGTGTAACACTACCAGGTGTCGGTGTAAGTTGTCCCGTCGAATTTGGTCTTGGATGGTGACTGTGGGTTAAGTTAAGGCTGTGGACGTGCGAGTGATGTAATCCTCCTAAATGTGGATGATGATCTCGTGGTGGTGATATGGGTTCGCTCTTAATCTTCACTGGTAACGGTGATGAAGGTGGAGGAGGTGTACTACTTGAAACTGCCAAATGCGGTAAACCACTGCTGTGCGCTAACGATGTTGGTATCTGATGACCACTCCACGATATAGAACTGAGGCTCATTTCTGGTCCAATGAAATCTGGTGCACCAAACGATGATAAGGCGCTTGGATAACTCGACAATCCGGGTGTCTGCAATGCCACCACAGGTGTGTTCAATGTTGACTGAGTGCGATTATGCTGTAATATAAACTACAGCTAACATAAAATCTATAGGAACTTAAGCTACCGGGTTATCTACAAAGGAAATCATGCAGTTCAAGTCAATATACTAACTTCTCCATATGAAACCTCGTCTGACGGTAATGTAGGTCCTAACGCTGTGGGAATGACAACTCGCAAATTAGTTCTCGGTCCTGGTGAATGCTGTTTTCCATGTTGTTGTTTCGAAGAACTCAAACCCGGTCCTGGACTTGGACCCGGGGAAGGTGAACCACCCATCGGAGATGCTGAATTTGGGTAACCATTACTCATTTCTAACATACCACCACTTGGATAAACTGAATCAGTCTCGGAAGACGATGGCCTTGGACTTATGCTTGTGTGCGCCATTTGTGGACTAGATTGGAGAATACCAGAATCACCGTAACTTATATTCACTGGTACTGACACCGGCTGTGTGTAATTTGACGCACTCATACTAACAGGCTGTGAAAATAACCATTTTCAATATATATATAATGCAACATTAAAATCAAACTTTAACTTTTCACCTATTTGCATATATTTCGATACCTATTTTGATCCACTTTACTTACTCTTTGTCCGTTGATCTGGTTCCTTTGTAACATCATTTGGAATTCTTCATCGATTTTACTGTACTTGGCTTCTGTTCTCGGCGTCAACTGGTATTCGGTCTCTGGTTCTGGACTATCAGGACTCATAACGCCGTTTTTATGCTCCTTCTTATTAAGTGCCTGCAAGTGTCAGTGGACCAGCTCATGGAGAAAGGCAGCCTCTGGGGCAATCACACACACTCCAAAAAACTTACACTACTCTACCACACAACTAGCATAACACAGTTAGATTATGTAAAAACTAAAGCAACAACTCGTGTAAATAACAGGCAAATGCATTAAATCGATAACCAAAATTAAATTAAAAAATAAAAAGCACAAATAGGAAAAATGTGACGAGTGTTAGATTAAACATAGATAACGTGTAGGTATCTCATTTTACGTTAGTTTAAATATATACTTATATATATATATTTATTTAAAAAAAAAAATAAAAGTTATCGTGTTTGCATCAGCCAAGTATTGAGCCACAGTTGCTGCTGGATTTGATGTACCTCTATAATATTCTTATTGGTCAACGACTCGTGGGGTTCGTTATATTCCGTGTACTTGAGCAAAACCTTATCCATGTCGGTACTGGCATATTGGTATAACTTATTACTGCTACTGAAGATGATCAATGCTATTTCACAATCACATAACACTGATAATTCATAAGCCTTCTTCATTACACCAAATTTCCTTTTATTGAAAGTCACCTACAAATACAAAATTTTAACTCCTTATATTTTAGATCACTATCAGCAAAATTGATAAACGTAACAACATTCATTCAATCAATTATAATATGTGGAAAATAAGAATCGATAAATAACAGAATTACAAAAATTTAATAAAAGACAAATATTATTGGAAACGCAATGCAAAACTTCTTCGTATTATTACAAAATCACAATAAAAAAACAAAACCATTAATTAATTTTCACAATTTATCGTTTTTTGAAATTGAGACATTATAAACAATTTCGATTGGATTGTTAATTTGAAATAGAAATCAAAACAATGAAAAATTGAATATTTTTTAGTTGTACGTGCTTTTACATCGACATTGTAGATTTTTATTATAACAATTTACATACGGTAATTGAATTAATTTTTGTTATGTTTCAATTATAAAAAAAAAATAAATAAAATAAATCGATTTGTTTGAAATTTTTGACGTTATTTTACTGATTTCATTATTTCTTCGCTCTTACTTTCAACTCGAATATCGGTGAAAATATCCAACTAATAGACGTGCAGTTTCAAATTAAAAAAATGTAAAAATGTCATCATCGGCCGATTCAAAATATTCATAGCAAATCAGTTAGGTCAATATTACAAGGAAGATTTTGATTTTTCGCTAGTTCAATGTTTTCAAGTTTTTTCCCCGATTCAAATATACAAACCGATTAAAATTTTAATTTAATAAAATAAATCTTACCTGCCGATTTCGTTCATCCGTAATCCTGGATATTTGTATTTTTTTGCGACCCATGGCAGCAATTTTGGATTAGTGTATTTAAACTCCGTGTCGAGTATATAAGTCGGCTAAAGCCAAAGATTGCGTTTGTTTCTGTTTTTCTTGCAAAAGACAATATTAATCGATCTGGAACAAAAATTTCTTTTCAGTCACACGCACCGACAACAAAGTGTGTAGATTTCCAAGCAGAAACAAAAACAATAAAAAATAATCCCGCAATCATTTTTTTTTCCTCGAGTGTACGAACAACCAACAAACACAGTGACCCGATTTGAATCAAAAGAAGGTTGGAATGGATCGATGTTTGAGATGGCAAGGCCAGCGCGTGTTGGATTTCACCTACGCCATAAGGGCGCTTTACCTGTACGTATAAAAGCCAATCATCACCAACTAATAAAGATTTGGAAAGAAAAACTTGTACATTGTAAATAGTAAACTGAAACTATTAATCGATCGACGCGAACTAAATATAGTCACAAATAAAAACATAAATATACTCGTGTCCAAATTAAAATGTCACGAGTATATCACTCAAAAAAATTTAAATTAATTTAAATCACCGACACCGAAATTAATATTTGAATAAACAAACACATTTAATTTTTTTTAATGGAACCAACCTATAGGTACGAGTTAGTGTCACATAACTGAACTAAAATAATTGCGATGAAGGAAAGTTGTTACCACGCACCACGCGATGGAACTAAACTACCCGAGAGTTCCCCAGTACGGATGCCCGTGCCAAGCTGAGATGATACGTTGATACCCGCTACCTTAACATTCGTGGATTGGTCGATACCGCCGCATGACGTCATCGCGAACGAACCAATAAACGAAAACCGTCGGTTTTTCATCGAAGCTAGTCAGCTGGGGGTACATTTCCTTCGTCATCCTTACACTAACGTAGCCAACAAAAAAATTCAAAACGAAAAATACGCGCGGTACCAAAACCAAAAAACGAGATACCTTATCAATCCCAACTTAATTAATGTAATAACAACATCAAAACCTCCTTTCCATATGTTAACTTTCTAATTTTATCATCTAAATGGATAAAACCGGGTGCAGAGCAAATATTAATAATCGCAAAAACGCTAAACCCTATCAGATGTCAAATCGTAGGAAAAAAACAAATTTAATTGTCTTTATCTCGAGGTATGTAAACTGATAAAATGAAATTTAAAAGCATCCAATGACGTGTGATTAAAAATCCTTGGACGTTTGCCAAAAAACACATACACATAGAGCTCGAGAAAGAGAGAAAACCTCTGTCTGTGCACGCGTTTTGAAATTTAAAAACGCGGAAGAAAATCTACGCTTCAATTTTCATTACGCCGCCATTTATTTTTTATGTTCACAAACTCACTTTCGAAATCAAAATAGCATCAAAAAGAGTAAACGTTTGCACACTGACACAAAATTACTTCACATTTTAAACTATGTGCAAACTTCGAGTACGAATCTTAATTAAGATAAGGTTACTTCATTTATCTCAAAAGATTAAAATGATCGCGATATAACTGTATTATTGCAACTTTTTTTTTCACAAAAATAATTTCCTGAAAATTTAATAAAACGTCTTTAACAAGTGTACATAAAAAACTAAAAACTTAATCAAGAGATAAATTCATTCAAATTTTATTTTTTATATTGACAGGACATTTTCAATCAAAAAAATTCAATTCAATCAAAAAAAATCAAAAGAACTCAATTCTATTCTAATAAACAAAATCAATTCAGATCAAAAGAACTCAATTGCAGTCAAAAGAAATCAATTTCATTAAAAAACCTTTCGTATAATTATACCCAATGATTTCGAAGTAAAATTTATTTGTAATGAAGATCTCAAATTCTAATACTCAATTCGCATTAAAATGGCCTGATCTTGAAATATTAATGAATTTTCATTGTGCAAAATTAGACAAATACTTCAAAATTTAAATTAAAAATTCCAATATAAATTGTATTTCATTGTATGGACTGAATCGAATAAAAAATAATGCAATTCCCAACATGGGCCCTAATTTAACCCCGAATGAAAAAGTTACTGAAATTTTACATACAAATCAAATTGCATCTCCCCAAACCAAAAATTGTAAATTACAATGCAACTTTGTAGAATGTGATGCGTAAATTCGATTATTTTCGGAATCACATCAAAACAAAACACATCGAAACTGAACTTTATACATGAAAATCAATTTGCGACAAACGCCGAAACAAACGCACTGAACTGATATTTTACATAAATTATAAGCGTAATTATTAAATTCCAGACAATTTGTAAAAGTGTATGTTTTAAATTATAATAATGTTTAATTGTTTGAAATTGTGCATAACAAACAAAATGAATACGTCGTCTCTAAATTGTTTAAATCAAGTAAATATACAAACAATAGATAAAAATTGTATTGTTTTGAATTTTAGATAAGGAATTTGATAAATTATTCAATATTTTTATTTGAAGATATCCCTATAAAGATATCTTACCCAAAGCTGACGTATTTGTACATAATATTTTCTTATATATCAAACAAATAAAACTTTCCATATGTACTGTTTATATACAATTAAACCAGTTATAATAAAAATTATTTAAAAAATTCATCAAATTCAAAATGAATATAAACATTTTTACTTATTTTTGCAAATCTATATAAATTTAAATACAATTTACAATGTTTTTAATTGAATTTCAGTTTAAAATTGAAAATTTTATAAACTGGAAGGCAGGTGCAACAACGTCCTTTAATTAAATATTTAAAAAATCTATAAATCAATTAAAGTTTAGATATTTTTATTTAAGTTTCGTGTTATACTTTTGATTGAAAGTGATTATTTACATGAGCTCGACGTGATTGTTATTATTTATAAATAAATTGGTTAAATATAAATTGCAAAAAATCAATAATTAAAATTTAAAATAGGTACCAAACAAATTAAATAATAAATAAAATGATAATGTACATTTAACCAGGTTTATTAATTGTATTTAATATTGACAAATATGCTAAATAAATGTAATTCTGAAAAAATAATAATTAATAATTTTTTAACAAATTTTTCATTAAAAACGTGTAATTTCTTAATGAATTTTCTTACTGAAAAAAAATTAAATTTAAAATTCACAGTTGTTATAATTTCGCCGGGCAACGACCGCAAAAGCAAACAATTTTAATTTAAAAAATGTGTGTAATAAGAAATAGAAGATGGAAATATATATATTTTTTTCTAACGTGAATTACGCAGAAACAATGTTAAAGATTATTGAAAATAATTTGGAACGTCCGCACCAAATATAGTAGGTCTTTAATGTTCAACGTAAATTGAATCCAATGGCTACAGTCGTGTAAGATGAAATTTTTCAAAATAAAAGGTAAATTGATTGATATGTCAAATGAGAAAAGATTTAGTTTGAAACACCTAAAAGCGCGTCTCAAATCCAACAATTTTTCTTCAAAAAAAATTGAGAATCTGTCAACTTTTTTAGAACAGGGTTTTTTAAGCAAAATTTTGAAAAATCGTTTTTTTTCAATTCCCACCAAATCGGAGAAATCGTTTTTTTTTCAATTCCCACCAAATCGGCGGTGACGTTTCATTCATTATTTTTTTCACTCATCCATATTGTAACGTTTTTCAAATGTTGCCAACTTTTTGCAGCTCATCATTTAAAAGTATTAATTTGTTGCCTATCTTCAATTTTTTTATTTACTTTCAGATTGTCGCATGAAATTTTTGTGTTTTATACATATTGTAAATCAAAAGGGGTGTCACGTCGAGTGACACCTGTCACTTTTTGATTAATGATGATCATATTATGATTAATTTGTTATTGAAAGTGTCATTTTATTTTTGTAATATTACGAATGTCAAACAAAAACAAGGTGGTTATGTATGTACTTTTTTTGTTTGTTTAATTGAGATCGAGTGGGAGTAGGAAAGATGAGATAAAGATGTGTGACCCTCTTAGGGGAGAGTTTTTAAAAACTACCGGATTTCCGTCGAAGTAGTTACGTGGCTTTGACAGCTGCGCTCACCCCGGCAGAAGTTATGTTAGTATAATCAGATTTCCGTATAAGTAAAGCGGTACACGTGGAGAGGTCATAGGTTACGGTCAAACTCACATGCAAAAGGAAATCCCGCGGTATCCATGGTTACAGGGGAACCGTCCATGCGAGGTTGTAAGCACATACTAGCGAAGCGCGCTCTAGATGCAGCATTTACACCCCATTATACGTTACCAAAAATAATTGTCAGTTTCAAAATAAATCCTGGGATTTGTTTCTTACCTCAAACATCGAACGCTGGCACTTGCAAACGCTGGTTATAGACGCACTTACAAACAGGGATGCCGGGCGTCACAAGCTCCCCTCCAAAAAGCGATACCACCTCTCCGTCCAAACCCCCCTGACCAACACTTTAAACTTACAAACCCGCACCTAACAAGAGCAGGCAAATGCACGTGTTTCACAGTTACTGATGTTTCGGACAATTTCGCCAACGCAATATACACAATGTTCAAACAAACATAAAACAAAGGATCCATCATAAATTAATATAATCGGGCAAAAATGCTGCAAGCATATTTTAAAATTCTCTGCAAACGGTTATCTTATCAAAGAATTCCAATAAATCCTTTCCTACAAGCAAACGACAATAAATATATAAAAGAATTTTATGTCAGTTTTAAAAAGTTGAATTTACTCAAACAAAATTCTTTCATGTTTTCCTAACACAAAAGAGTTTCATCCCCTTTTTTGTAATACGAAGGCCACAATAAAAAATATTCAATTAATTAACGACTTCTGGAATAATAAGTCACATAAACAACTTTTAAATATAATGCACAAGTTAGCAATCACGAATCTTACGAATAAGAAAACCAAACAGCTGTATTGCAAAAATTTTCTGTCGTCAAAGTGAAGGATTTGTTGGTTGTTAACATTTTTCTATTTTTCTAATTCCAAGATGGAACCATTAAGTCAAGAATCAAAATATAGAGAAAAACCAACAACTAAAATCTCATTTCCATTTGGAAAATGAGACAAAATTATGAATTTATTAAATGAGAAAATTGATAAGATCTATTCAAAAGATGATCATTTACAAAAAGAAAACAAAAATTGAATGACGAGTTGAAAACCGTTATAGTAAAAGATCCCAAGAAAGTGTCGAAAAATCTACCATTCTTAGAAACGTACTGTGTACTGTAAATATTATTGAACATTTTATATTCTAGTGTCAATTAAGAAAATTATACTTCATACCTTTTGCACACATATACATATATAATGTAGATCCTTATTTATAATATGATCTGATCATAAAAAGAAATTTAAGAAAATTATAGAAAAATAACTCATTTCCAGGACGACTGTCTATTTCTATAGGAAAATAAATGTTCAATGTCCTTTTTGATGAAAAATATTCTCACATATTGTATTTTGAAAAATTCTTTCCGAAGTCGTTTGTTATGAATCGTCTTCACAGGGACGCTTACGTAAAATAAAATCAGACAACAATGGTGTTGATACAAACTGTAATCCCCATTCGGACTAAACATGTCCGAATCGGGATTAACAAACTTGGTTTTTGAATGTTTAAAATTTAGAAATGCGTTTTCACCCAGCTGGATGTAAAGAGGTTCTTTTTACAACAAAAAGAACCTTTAGAATTTATGGTTTTCATACAAAATAATCTGTATACTGGTAATTGTATATACTGATAGAGATGTGAAGAAATGTTTAAATTTTTTTTGGGAAAATAAATTACAAATTCTTATAAAAATTGCATTTTCCGGAATCGCTCCTTATTTCCGCAGAAACGTGCCAAATATCCACCTTGTTCCCACTAACAAAGCGATCCATCATCTCCTTTGTATTTATAGTATTGACTACACAATACATATCTTATATCCAAGTATATCCATGTATCCATTTATAATCAGGAAGATTCTGTTGTGTTAAGATCTGAAGAAGAAATGTCCAAAAATCCTCGAGAAAATAAATTCTTCTTACGAGTATAAGAAATTTAAATAATTTTTCTTTCTGTAATCATTCGGTCGAGGAAATATTCTTATTACTTGTACGACTTCACTGTGTTTTTTTTTTTTTTGTGAACGACACAAGGATTTTTTTGAAGATATCAAAGCCTTTAGTTTACGGGATGTCGTCGTTCTTTAAAATGTGAATTTTACTGCATTTTCTCGATAAGCTATATTGAGTCTTCACTTATAGTTTGCCTCTTCGTTATTTTGAAATTGAGAAATATAGCTTTAGATTTTTAAATAAAAAAATATTTAATTACTTAATACACAATATTTTTTGTGTATGTTTCAATTAAATAATAATAATGTGGATTTTTGGCAATTAATGAAGTAAATGTTTCATGAACAAAAGTGATATAAAAATGAAGAGAATATGCGTTGTATTTTCATCGAGTAAGTAGTGTATATTGTTTGTGTGTTTACTTGGCTTTTCAATTCTGCCAAGGCGTCGCGGTAGCGTAGCAGCCGTCTTTTTTCTCTTTTTCAAATGCTACATGTAACGTAGGATCGGTGCCAAGTGAAAAAAAAAAGGAGCGACGTGAGGGGCCACAGATCTAAAGATAGCTTTTAGGCACGTGTGCAGCTTTGACTGGCGTGACGATATATGCTAAGACCGGGGGTCTGGGAAGGGCGTCCTGGCGCATACGTCGCAAGAGCTGACTCAGACCAAACGAGTTAACCATCTCCGGTGCATCTCTAGACGTCGGTTACTCACCTCGCATAATCCGGCGGAAGAGAGGCATCTGCTAGTAGATAACCTCAAAACACGGCATGTGGTGTTGCTACGACTTCATCGTCACTTGCTGCTCTTGCTGCTGGCTGCAACGATAACGCTTCAAGCGGCAAACGGCATCAACGCCTGGACCCCTTCTCAAGTACCGATACCTTTTAAGGCGCGATGAAACTGCCAAGTGCGTCGGGTTACACTCCCCCTTTACCTCGCGCTCCTTACCCTAAGCAAGCACGTGCCCGCAAGCCGAAAACCCCTTGCAATAAGGTCACTAAATCTTATTTGGACAAACTCCAAAAAAATTTTTTTAATCACCTTTACGATTTATTTTGTAATTGTATATCCCCGAACTAATGACGGTTTCAAATCAAATTTAAAATTAACTCTAATTTATCATTCATATACGTAAATTTAAGGAGTTTAAATAAATTTTGCAAATTTGATTCGCCAATTAAAAAAACGACGCGCAAAAAATCTTTAGCTTTAAAACTATGTAAAGAAAATAAATAAGAAATATTTTTACTCATCATCTAAACATAAATGAATTGGTTCTCTCATTAAACCAGAGGCTTTCGCGCTCCATATCCATTGGAACTTACTAACTTACTAAACTAACGAAAAATCCCTACCATGAAACCAATGCTTGCCAAAAGATTTGGAAAACACCATAATAACGATTATTTTAGCATGCAAACACACTATGCCAATGAGAACTGAAATTTCTAAAATTTCACAACTTCGAACTCGAAATGAACGAAGCCCAGGTTAATAAGTTAAAAATTTTTTCAAACGTCTCAAACCGAGAATATATAATTCCTCTATGGACAATCAACCCAAAATCGTTTAAGGGTAACATGTCATAAATTTTGTAAAACAGTGAACCAACTAATTAATGATATCAGTTTATTATATTATAAAATAATTGAAAAATGACCATTTTTGCATCACTAACTGTTTGGAAATGCTGGAAAGAAAAATCAATCTCCTTGTTTGACTTTGTGTTACCTTTTCTTGGCTTCTACACATCGATGGAATATTCTTTAGGAAAATATTACGTTATGGTCTGACGTAACATGGTCATCATATTTTGATGGTGTTCATATTCTGCATGTTTAGAAGAAATGAGCTAGAATTATTTTTCAGGTGACGACATTTCTGTCAATTTTTTTTTTTTTTGGAAAATATTTAACGAAATAAGTACCTATGATCTAAAGATGTGGATATTGCCGTGAACATCTCTGAAAACTTATCTTCAGAAATGAAAGAACAATTTATTGAATCTGAACTGAAAGTCAGGAGTATGTGTCCAGATTCGGATTATAAAATGAATAAGGAGAACACATGTTTAAAAACAAAAATAAAAGGTGGAAACATTCCTCTTCCTTCTGGACTCTTTACTCTGATCTGACAAAACAGGCAGAACCTTGTTAATGGATTAGAAATCTGTTTTTCTTCTTCTCACGAGGTAAACAACGGTGAGCATCTAGATAATGTGTGCAACAAAGACCTTCATTATGCTAAGCATCATCGCTGACAAAAATCATCACGTTTGTATTTTTATTCCCGTAATGGGCGAATAGGGACTCTGGTGCATTGTTTTGCGCAGGGCCTTTAATGCTGTTAAGACGACCCTGTTCATTCATGTTAAATACCTAACATGGTTCAACATTGTTCCAACATGGTTTTGTGCTAACCAATCATAAAATAGAATGACGTTCCACATTCTAATAGGCTTCTACTATCAAGGCATTTTAACGTAACACAAAACAGCTCGAACTTGGTTCCTTGAGAAATTTATTCTTTAAAACCTTGCAAGACATAATATCTCGAATGTTCTTTCTTAAAATGTTCTCCTTAAAATTTTAAATAATAAAGTAGGTTCCTTAAGAAACACCAATACTAAAGAATTCCTCATTAAAGTAAGTGATTTATTTAGTATATTTATATAAGCCCGAACTCGAGAGTACAAATATTAAATAATAAATTAGTTTTGATTTTACACATTGTTTTATCTTAAACGAAATTCATTCGGGAACATTAGATTTATGTTTTTTAAATGTTATAATCGGTATAATTTTATTTATTAGTTTTGTAAGATTTTACAAAATTGTTCTAAATTTTTTCTAGAATGTTTTTTGAATTAAGTTGGCAACTTTTGTACAGTTTATGTATATTTTGTAAAAACATTTTGTTAAAACCTCACATACACTAAATATTCTATTTTTAAATTTATAAAATTTTACGTCAAATTAAGAATCGTGGTAATGTGTTCTGAATGTATTCAAATTGAATTACGAATTATGGACAGTTATATGTAATTTAATCTATGAAATAAAATGACTCATCATAATTTATGATCTATCGAATATCTCAAAACGCAAAATTCAACAACGTCTTGCTGCGCATGAAGTGTAAGTTGCCAAATATTTAACCTCGTTGAAATGTCGCCCATGGGTATCTCTCTCTTTCTCTCGGCTAGGTACAATATCATAGGAAAAATCTCGGACGAAAATAGCCACACACTCTGTTGAAACTTTGACATGAAAAAAAAAATCAACCAAAACAACCGTACAAAAACTGATTAAATTCATCGTCGAACAAAAGCTGGTGCAAGTAAATCGCAAATGCGTATGCACGTGTTGGCAATTTAAAACAATATTTCTTTTTCTTCTTATTTCAAATTCGTTATGCTTTATGAATTGCAGATGTCATTAAAGCTGCTTTACTGTACGACAAAATCAACAAAAATTAAACGAATAAAAATATAAACAAAACTGAAATGAATCAATGTAAATTTAACAAATTAATGCCATTTATACATCAAATATGGAAATATTTGATGCATAAATGAATCCAAATAAACATGAAACTTATATAACTGAACTAGTTCGTACATAGTTACTCTATTGACCCGTAAACGACAATTGATAGGGAATATTTTGTTATTTGCATATACTTGATAAAAATTGAAAGATCTCACTAACAACGTTGTTAAAGGTGCATGTTTCTTACTACCAATTTATATCCATCCATAGAAATAAATACATAAAATTTTAAATATTGTAAAACACGGTGATGAAATCCCCCCCCTCCATTACCATTAATGGGATCATCAACAAATCGAAAACCATTGCAAAAGAGGGGAGTTATTAAATACATCAGGAACTTGCAACAAACAACCGCAGATGTGTGTACAACAAAAAGCATAACCTTGTTGGTGTATTATTTAAAACTGTTTGGTTGAAGTACATTTCTATTAATTAAAACAATCAAATTAAAGCACAGAATTAATAAAATTACTAAAAAAAAACAAAGCGAATTCTATTATTGAATTTCTAAAGCTTTTAATCAACAATTTCGTAATTATATTGAAATACTGGAAAAACAAGGTGGGAAGTTCAAATGAAAGTCGTAATTACGTTTGAAAAGTATTCGCATTCATTAATTATTACAATGAAAATTAACAATTTTGAACATAAAAAATCGTTTTCAATTGTAAACTTTCCACATTTTAAGCAAAAAAAAAATTATTAAGTAAGACTTATAAACACTGCTGATGCTTGCAACCTTGAATTCACATAAATATAATTTGCCTTTTTTTTACATTTCATTAATTAAACGAAATATCTACTAAGTACATCAATTATTTAAATTACAATTACAAAACGGATTAAAAATATCGCATGCACTTGACTTATGATTATAATTTTATTGTTGAAAGTATTTTCTTCTCTACAAAATGATCATTATTATTTAAATGAAACGAATTAAAACACCAATTAAAATATCATTATGATAATTGTGGCCATTAATACAAAATGTTTTTTGACAGTTGTAACCTTGAATTTAATATTTTGTTTGGGAAAAAATCGCAAATCAAATAATACAACGAAATTTGAAATGAACCTAATGAAAACATTTACCAAATAATGTCAACTGATGTAAACACAACAAATAAAAACGCTTGGTTTTTGACAGTTGTAACCTTGAATTCACAACTTAATCAAATTTGATAGGTTGGAGATATTTTGAAGTTTTCAGATGAATACTTGAAATTTGATTTGGAATAATTTGTTGCATATGAAACTACCTTAAATATGTAAGAAAAAAAAACTCACCAGGGTTCTACGTAAAAAAAAAATGATATACGAGTTACTGTCCAGGAGATGTGCACTAACATCTGAACAACGCGGTGATTTTTCATAAGGCTTTGTATAGGCATGGTAGAAGCGGACCATCGAATTTTAAAATCGACGGCCCGCTTCTATGCACAGAGAACCACTAATTTTAAAGTCAGAGTTCCTCATCTACAAAATAAAGCTGAGAGCTCAAAATATAAGTTTTATTTCAGTACTGGTGTAGCACAGTATTTTTGAGTATTTTTGACCTCACTTTAAGTCGCACATAGTATAGCCTCAACAATTTTTAATGTTAATTATAGACATAAACAAACAGAAATATCTATCCTATACATAGATTCGCTATAGGTCGGATGTATAAAGTCAGAATCAAGTTAGTGGTAACACAACCGTGGCTAAAGAAGAGTTCATAAAACGTACAAATTAAAAAAAAAAAAAGAAAGTGTTTGTCAATTCTTTGTATAAAAAAATCTTTAAATAATGTGACATAAAAATCAACTTTTATTACTGTGTGTAAAGCAAGCTACTTGAAATAAACTGTAAGTAATAAAAATTAAAAGAAGTGTACTCATAATCATTAAAAATTAGCTAGCTTTGCCTTAGTGATGAATAATAATAACATAGTAAACAACATAAGCTCATTAAATTTTAAATACTTTATATTCTCTTACTCAAGCGATTTTGCATCAACTATTTTTAAGGATTCTCATATTATCGTTAAAGCTTAAAGCTCTAATAAATGAATTCGCCGAACAACAGAAAAATCAGTAAACTGAACCGAAAGAATTGTGAAGTCAACAAAGCTTAGCAATCTAGATGTAACGATACACCATTATATGACACAAGGAAGCGGTAATTTTCTTGGAAAAACTAACTACTTCAGATAAGTCAACAAAACACCAAATATCAAGTTCTTCCGCAGAAAATGAAACACGATTTTCTTCAATTGTATTTAAAATACAATTAAAGAAGGAACAGAAGACATGGTAACAGCAGGATCGTCATGCCAACCAGTTCTTGGCCATGACCAAAAGCTATCGTTGTACGCATCTGCAATCAATAGGTGGCATTATGACGCACATACGGGGCGGTAACAACCACCCCCATTTGAAGGCCACGTGAAGGTACACGTGTTATATACCCCCTAGAACCCATTCATTGATATCAAGATGTAAAATGATAAATTTCAATAGAATTGCATCACAGACATTAAGTCAATAACAAAATTAACAAATTTTTGTTATAGTAAAATTTTGATGTAAATCGGGTTATTTACATCAAAATTTTACTTTAAAACAAACCAAATTTCTAATCGAGATTGCAAACATTTTTTGTATTTTTATTAAAGCAACTTTTTAATTAACTGTACATTTTGAAAAAACATGTTGAGAACTGATGTTTTAACAATTTTTAAAATTTTACTTACTGAAAGAAACCTCACAATGAAAATACCTTTTTACAATAATTTCACCCATTGAGTTGAATTTATAATCAAAATATGGGGACTGTGATTCAATTACTTAATTACATGAAATGAAATTTAGGTTGGTAACATAATTAACAAATTTTCCTGTTTTATTTATAGGAACTTAATAACATTTTCATCAATATTCATGTGTTTTCGCATCAACAAAATTAACATTACATTAAAGTTATTTCAACCGAATAAATCTGATATGAAATTCCAACCTTCTAATTAATTTTTAATATCTTATTATTATATTATTTATCCATTTTTATTTTAAAATAGGAAAAATGGAGAAACTCCAGAACCTTCAAAGAAAGAAATTTTATTATTATAATTGCAAGTGACCCTTTTAAGGGCGACTTGCAATTCACTCTTTTAAGGGTTATTTTAACCCAGATTTCTGAACTTGTTAATTCTGGAAATTCTGATCAGAAATATATAGACTTCGAGGAAAAATAACTCAAAAATTTTAATAATTCTGAAATGCTTTCTGCATATACAAATTTTTGATCCCTATTTGTTTCTTATTGAAATTCAGACAAAACAAATAAAATCGTAGTAAATTCCTTTTTGGACTAAGATCATAAGAGTTTGACTACCTGCTTGTTTGTTATTTCTTGAAAAATGACGATTATTGGCGAAAATCGAAGTTATAGAAATTCTGTTCACTATGGAGAAAATTACGGAGAATTCAATAAAAAAAGGTCGCAACAACGGAACATGTCGGCTACAGATTAAATTAATTTTTTAAGGCATATGGTTGTAAATCCTGAAGGACTATAAATGACGAAAATTTAGAAGAAAAATACGAAAGTATTAAACGCCAACTGTAAGAAATAAACTGTCAACTAATCTGTCAAAATAAGTCATAATTTGTATCTTTCAAATGTTCCTATCTTTAATAGTTTCGATCGAGTTTGGATTAATATTTTGTAGGGAAAATAATTATAAAAAGAAATATCGAACGAACGTTCAAAAAAAGTTTAATCTCGGGGAAATATAATTGTGAAAAACGACTTGAAAACTGTTAAAATGTTACCTTTTTATTTTTTTGCTGGTTTAATTTTTGAATGTGAAATTAATCTAAAATAATTTCACAGATTTATCTTTTACAACTTTTATGCAAAACAAAACAAAAATTGCAAAAGAAATTACATGAAAAATCATAACAAGCATAAAGGGCTACCTTAACCACAGGGCGCCAGCCTTTTGGGGTGGCAATTGTTCTTATAGGTTATTTGTTTTTTACCTTTTACCTTTTGAATTTCAATTGCGGAGCGAACCCAACAATAAATTATAAATTAGACAATTTGAATTTCAATAAGTTGATAATTTGAATTACGGAGCGAACCTAACACATGCCAACCATAAATTATAAATTTTAAAATTCAATTACGGAGCGAACTTAACTTTTAAAAACTGACCTTTTGAATTTCAATAATTTTAATTATGGGCGACCTAACCCATGCCAATCCAACTATAAATGTTATTAAACGCCAATTGTAAGAAATAAACTTTGAATTTGATAATCTGTCGAAATAAGTCATAATTTGTATCTTTCAAATGTTCCTATCTTTAATAGTTTAGATCGAGTTTGGATTAATATTTTGTAGGGAAAATAATAATATAATAAGAAATATCGAACGAACGTTCAAAAAAAGTTTAAACTCAGGGAAATATAATTGTGAAAAACGACTTGAAAACTGTTAAAATGTTACCTTTTTATTTTTTTGCTGGTTTAATTTTTGAATGTGAAATTAATCTAAAATAATTTCACAGATTTATCTTTTACAACTTTTATGCAAAACAAAACAAAAATTGCAAAATAAATTACATGAAAAATCATAACAAGCATAAAGGGCTACCTTAACCAAAGGGTGCCAGCCTTTTGGGGTGGCAATTGTTCTTATAGGTTATTTGTTTTTTACCTTTTACCTTTTGAATTTCAATTGCGGAGCGAACCCAACAATAAATTATAAATTAGACAATTTGAATTTCAATAAGTTGATAATTTGAATTACAGACCGAACCTAACACATGCCAACCATAAATTATATTTTAAAATTCAATTACGGAGCGAACTTAACTTTTAAAAACTGACCTTTTGAATTTCAATAATTTTAATTATGGGCGAACCTAACCCATGCCAATCCAACTATAAATGTTAAAAACTGAATTTTTGAATTTCAATTTACGGAGCGAACTCAACCCATACCACAACCATTTTTCATCCATCTCTACTCCTTTTTCGTAAAAAATAATTGGTCACCTTATTTATTGGTAATTAACTTTTTCTAGTTCTGAAACTTTTGTAAAATTTGACTGGTCACTCCGCTATCCGTCCCGTATATTTTCTTATGAAGAGGATCGCATTATTGTTAGTAGCCCTGCAAGCACAGCTACGTGAAGATATTATAGTCATATAATTTTTGGTAGATTTCCAAAACGTATGGTGACCTCGATTTCTTCATAAATGCGAAAATTTGAATGCACCGTTATAAACTGTGAAATATGATTTAACGATTTGTATATACATTGATGTTTAGTTTAGACTTTCGCCATCTTTTCCATAGCTATTTATTTAGATATAAATTATAATTTTAAAATGAAATGACAAACATTTTTGTGTTGCTTTTATTATTTTATTCGAGACGTTTTAAATTTTATAAATTCAAATCAATGTTTAACCTTGATCTGAGAATTTTACGAATCTACAATTCACTTAAGATTAGATATTTACAATAAGAATGAATTGAAATGAAACTAATTTTTATTTAATTTCATTTATTAATAAATTATATGATTCACTTACCTTTAATGTGTGTTTTTTCCAAAATTGTTTCCTAGGTATGCGTGATTTTCCTGTAACAAAATTTTTCTAATGTTTACGTTTGACATATATTAGAATTACAGAAATGTAAGAAAAAAATCATTTATTCATCAATTCGTAGAAACAATAAAGGAAAAAAAATTAAGTGCAGGCAAGTTTTCTTTACCTACCATGAAATATCTAGTCCTACTGTGAAAAACATTCACATATGTGTACTGTAAAATATCTCCTGGAGTTCTACCACAGCTGTGCCCAACACACGTGGTATAGTGACACGTGCTTATACCCCCCCCTCCAACCCCCAAACATAATACTGCATTGCTGTTAACCATTAAAAAAAATGTAAAATACAGTTAATACAAATATAAAACAGATGTTTGAATTAAACATTTTTTAAATTAAAACTTAACTACAATTGTCTCTGTTTACAAAACATTAAAATCAATTTTTTTTCATAAAGATCTTTATCAAAGTCATACTCCAGTTACTGATAACTGATAACGCATACGATTATATCAATATAAGAATATTTTCGGAAATTTTAAATTCGTTAAAAAGTCAAAATTGACTCAACTATAAAATTTGCAAACCGTAATGTTATCACTTGTAATCACGACATTCTATTGTATCTTATCTAGTAAATAAGTTTCAAATTGTTTGTCGTGCGATTGCCACGAAAGATAACTTTAAAACAGAAGTCAAATTGAAAAATTACATTAAAACGAAAATTCAGATTAAAATGACCAAAAAGTCACAACGTGAAAAAAAAACAAAAACAATTTTATCAAAGTTTTTTTAAAACATTATCTTTGTGATAAAACGCTCAATAAAAAAATCATAGATTACTAACCTTTGTTATCAATAGATGTGTTGTATCCATAATATTCTTTCGAAGAGCCTGCAAAAAGAATTGAGAATAATACATATATTTTTCAAACTTTTTAATTAGTTTGACACAAAACTGTAATATTCACGTTGCCAAATTATGCACAAACTGTTAAATTAAACAATTCTATATCCAACAATAAAATCTTGAATTTGCATTATTTCAATGTAAATTACAAACTAAAATAATTCTAAATCCAATAAGAAAAAACTCCCATTTCAAATCGTTCCCAATTAGATTTAAATCATCTAATTTAATTATTTAATATCAAATTAGTTTGGCACTATAAATTTGACAGTAATTTGTGTATATCGTAATTTATGTTCATAAATCGATTCCATAAGGGAAACTTCGCCAAAAATTAACTATAAAAATTATTTTGTAGATCTGTCATGTTTTTGATTCTCAGTTTTTAATGAATGTTAAATAAAATACATACTTTCGATATGTTATCATTTTAAGATAAATTGGTGAATATTGAGATAATATTCACCATTCTCATGAGGTGAATACATAGCCTTTTTTATTGATGACGATAAAATATCAGTAATCACAATTATCGAAACGTTGTATTTATTTTATATTGTACACATGAATGGAGCAAAAATTGTATTTTAAGAAACTTTAATAAAAATTTCAAAATAATCTTAATTAGTTGCTGAATATCATATAATTATTGTTACATAAGCAAACTTCTGAAACATAATAATTTGAATTTGAAAAAAAAAAATGACAAATGTATAACATAAATTATGTTTTTTTTTGTTAATAAAGCAAAGTGTGTTGTTAACAGTTTTAAATTTGCAATATTTACTTTCACTCCCAAGGCTATTTGAACTGTTAATTATGTTAGTGTTATAAATTAGTATTAGAAACCTAAAATGTATCGATAGGTAATTTAGTTTTTAAATAATTATGCAAGATTTTATGACCTCATATTATGGTATGTATAAGGTGAAAGGTGAAAATGTGGGATGGGCGTAACAAAACAAACGCCATGCGACCCGCAACCAACTCTGCGAAAAGTCAGGGTTGCAAACCTCCAGGCTCCATCTATCGTTCGTTGCTAATATCTAGAAAGATGTCATAAGTAATACTATCCACCTAATTATTCTTTATTGGTCTTTACGAGCTTGGTGTACGGGTTATTTTATTTTTTTCCTGTTTGTGTTTTTTTATGAGAAAACTTGACGCCAAAGTAACTGCCTCAACCAGTTTCGCCTGTAGCAGGGACTAATTTTCTACAACGTTCTTGCTTTAAATATCAGCTTTGAAACGTGTAATTTTTGAAAATTCGAATTTACGCGTAATGTAAACGGTTTTATCACATTCACGGTGAATTGTCATAGAGTTTATCGGAATAAATGATAGAAGCTTAATAAAACATGTTTAAAAAGTAAATAATCCCGCGATGAGTTTAGATAAATCGTAGAGAGGTCACAGGTCGCAAGGATGATTACAGATCCTGTCGGAGCTGCAGGAATATCAACGACTTTTGGTAGAAAAACAAGGATTGTTTTAATTGGAATAAAAAAATAATAATCTTTACCATAATTTTTTTTTGAGTGGTAAATATTTCAAAACTTGACCTCTACTGGCCTTTTGCAGTCTTTGCGTATAGACCTTCAATGTCAACACTAATATGCCGGTGAAGGCCACTTTACACGTTATTGTAAATACCGTTAAACAACACTATCAACAATTAAATATCCCAACGTGGAGTTGATAAATAAATTATGATAACACACACAAATTTGTTTTGTACGTAAACTTACGCAAAATAGTGCGCTGTACACATCAGTTGATCACAAAACATGGACAGTTTGCAGAGCCACTTTGCGCGAATACATGACACTACTACCCAAGTTACAAGTGCACTCCCCCCCACACTTCCAGTGGATAAACTGATAGCGCCCCTGGCACCTACTCTGACGTCAGACTATTGATTCGAGAAAAATAATGGCGGTAGAAACTAAACCCGCATATTTAACGACATCTACACGTACACATACAACTTGTCGTTTAGGCTATGTTGATTTTTCTACAACTACAAACGAACCACAATACTTCCCGATGATGTCATTATGATGTCACACTTTGTTAGCCGCAAGCTGACATAAGACCTTGATGTTGGTTAAGTCCTCTATACAGTATCGATAATACCCAAACATTACTGGTAAACAAATTTCAAATTGCTACTGTTAACATGCAATAGGAAATATCCCCCTCTCCTACTATATTGACACTACACTACATTTTCACAATACCAGCACATTTTTAATGCCAATATTACAGCCACAATTAAAACTCCTAAGTGGATATTATAAAACTAGTTTTCCAATTAGACTATGATCAACAAGTGACTTTTTTTTCATATGAGACGCCAAACATTCTGCAACCCACGAAACAAATCCAACTAAGAACGCACTAAATTTAAGACATGCCACTATAGTGCAACTAAATTATCATTTCTTAATGAAAATCACATTACAGCTTATAAGCAATATTATTAAATATAATTATTAATTAAAGTAACTATTTATCCAGCATGGTCACCTAAAAACTATAAAACACAGTTTGAAACACTTTTTACTTCTGTAGCATAATAATACTTATATAAATGGAATAACGTAGAAAATTCTAAAGGAACAGCTTTTACAGCTGTATGTTGCCCAAAATTCTATTTAAAAAATATTTTCTTCAACCCATTTCAAAATATACGAAAAGCTAACAAATACGTTTCTTTTCGTAAAAATGACTTTCAAAATTTTATAATGAAAAAGAAATTCATGGAATTTATTATCCATGGAGATTCTACACTGACTGACTGTTAATAAATATATTTCTTTAAATATGGGCAAATAAATATATATTCCACAACAAGAAATATTTATTTAAAATTACTTGTTGAACAAATCAAATATTTGAGATCAAAATCTACAATTTTCACTTCCAATGAAATGTTTTCGAACAATTTCTTTCTTTTAAAGATATATTTTCTCTGTGTATTTAATAAAATGAATCATTAATTACCAGTTGGCAACTTCAGTTTATTTATCGTACAATAATTGGCTACAGGAGAAAAAATATTTGGTCTGAATCATAATAAATAATGATAATGCGACACGCCAAATCCATGAGTCCATGCGTCTAGTACAAAATTTTAGTTTAAAATTAAATACAAAAAAATTACTGATTTACCTCTTTTATTTATTAATAATGGTTCAATTGGTGGTTCTTCTGTCCAGGAGCTGATCCAGATATCATCGTTTATAGAAATGTTTTTAAACAGCAAAATGTCTCAGACACCCTAAAGGGTATAAAGAAAGGACGCGAAGAAGGAGAAGAAAAAAGAGCAAAATGTCAAAAATCTAAAATATGTTGATAGTCAGTTGTCGTTTGTCGTAAAAGATTTCATTAAAAACGTTGCCGGAAAAAAATTACAAAAAAAATCACAAACTGGCAAAAATCTTTAAATCAAAATACTTATAATACTTAAATTTATTATTATTAATAAACTCAAATCTTGGACTTGACATTGCCTTTTAGAAAATCACGTTTCAACTGATAAATATCGTCTCTAAATGAAGCCGATATTAATTGATATTAGTTTTCTTTAAATAAAAGACAACGCAGTTCAAGAAGTGAGTTTATTGAAAACCGCGACGTTGCCTGCTACCAAACATTCAATTTGAATTTTCTATTGAATATAAATATATAAATACAACTAAATTAAAATAAATAAAAGATAATAAATAATGCGGTTGGTTTGGCCATGTAATGAAAAGAAATGAGAACAGGCTAATTAGACAAATAATCGAACCAAAAGAAACAGTAAAAAAGAAGAGATGCAGACCAAGAACAACGTGGAAGAAGTGCGGACAGCAGTTGAGAAAAGAGAAACAAGGTGGGAGGATATAAAAGTCCTAGTAAAGGACAGAAAAATGTGGAGGGAAATATGGAAGAAAATAACGGAAAGCTCAACTCCAGCATAACTCGAAAGGTACAGCCTAAATCAAAAATCATTAGCCAAATAGTATGGAGGCTTGAGTACATCTTCGTTAAAAAAAAGTAAGCGTATCGAGGTCGCAATTTGCTACACAAACATTCTATACGAACATTCTACACAATTTTTTGACAAAAATGTAATTTGTTGTCAAAACTGATTTTTATTTGTAAAGTTTCGAAAAATAATAAAAATCATTGTAATGAATGTTTTCGTTAATAACGTGTTCTGTTTTTTCGCCCGTTTTGCGAGTTTTAAATGCTAATCGGATTGGATCATGTTACGTTCAATCATATTAAAGTAAATAAATTCCAAGTTAAAATTTCGAAGTGTGTTAAATATATTGGTGTATTTTTTAAATCACCATTTAATACTTGGATGTGCCCTTGTTATCAACCTCCATGAAAAGAAATGGATTCATAGTGACGTTTTCAAGCTATATATATATATTTTTTTTTAACGTTTATTCCTCAAACGCAATTTAATATTATTTTGTATTACAAAATAATTCTGTGTAAATATAAATGAAAAAATTCAAATTTCTTACCAAGATGTAAAATTTCTTACCAAAAGTTTTTAGAGAGGAAAATTCTTACTAAAATGTTCTTCTTGCGACATCTTTTAATTTGTTTATGTTCGTTAAGGTAAATAATATTTCATTTGTTGCATCATAATTCATAACAGAAAAAATAAATAAAATCTGTCGATTTAAATTGTTTGTATGAGTCATAGAGGAATATATTCATCTGCATTTATATATTTGTACAAATTTACATTTTATGACATTCGATAATAAAAATAATTTTTGTTAATCAAAATAAACTATTTGAAATAATGAAACGTCATCTAAAATAAAATCTGTTAAATATTCACAAGATACTTTCTGACAATCCGTTTGACTAGAAATCGAACGTCAATAAACACCATTTAAGTTGAAATGAATGGTACAAAAATTCCTACGATTTTTACTGCTTTATTTAATAAAACTGTAAAAAAATGTAGTAAAATTTTTGTTTTATTGAGTTTAATTAATGGGATATTAGCAGTATCTTAATTTTAAATGGTTTAAATCGACGTAATTCAAGCAAACAAATGGCCCCACGGTTTTAACAACTTCCATAATAAATAACATTAAATAGATTAAGGTACATCAATTTTTTCTCTTAAACTTCGATCTAGTCTATTCAATAAAAGTAAGTACATATATAAAATAAATGATATTTGTGCAATATAGTAAGTATTTGTGCAAGTCAGTCAAAATCGATTTTCCATTTTCTTTTCGCGTATTTATAAATTAAGGAATGAAATCGTATAGGAAGATCAAGAAAATAATTCTATAAAAATATTTCAGGAATGTTAGATTGGAACATATATCGATCACAAAATTTTTGTTCATATAGATTTGGTCATGATTTACAACGTCGACGCGTCATTCGGTATATGATTGAAGTAATTTTCCGGATCGCTCCAATGGAAATCTGGCGGGCCTCTGTTTATACAATATTTCATTTCCAATGGTGCCCCATTTTGAACATAATACATTAAGTAAAAGTTGCACATTTCGTCATCATTTGTTGGCCTAAAATAAATCCAATTAAGTCAAGAATTTTAAATTTACTTTTACAGTTACCCAACGTAAGTAGTTGTATTTCGGTGACTTTCCATGGTACACCTAGCAGCCTTAAAAATATTATAAATGTAGCTAAGAGTCAAAGAATTTAGTTTTAATATACAACAAAATGGTTGTGAGGTATTTTAAATAAACATACAGATAAATGTAATTAAAAACGCCCTTTAAAAACATTGTAAATGAAAACAAACAGTTACACAACCGTGGAACCAATCACATATAATGAGGGTCACCTACGCATAAATTCTAGTGTACGATTGGTCACTTAGACATGAATTGGGAGTTGCATAAATTTCGCAATGAAAATTGACGCGCATATTAATTAATAAAATTTTTGAATCTTTAGAAAAAGAAGGCCCTCACAAGCAGTAAACGGAAATTCTTACCAATTCATCGCCGTATGTAATATAATCTTTATTTAAAGTTGGGTAGAACATTTGCGGTGTTAATGGGTCACGTTTACCAAGAAGTGTCCAATGATCATTACCCAATTTATCTCTACGGATTTTATAACCTGAAACCACTTTACCTAAAATGATAATTTTTATATTTGACCAAACAAAACTTAATGTTTACCTAAACTATGTGTGTGTGTTCGATAAGCAAATGGATAAATAGTCTTCTCTTCATTTATTCTACAATTAACTTCCATGTTAGTTAAAGATTTTGGTGGTATACTACCTCCTGTACCAAGTAAAACCACACCAGCCAATTTACTTCGACTGAACATTTAAATTAAAAATAAATAAATGCGAACTAAATAAGACTTACGGCTTAGATGTATACATAAGATATATGCCAGAGTTGTCATTTTGATGATCAGGAAACTTTTTCGAATAGTGGACTTGTAAAACAAGATAAGAAATTTTTGTACCCACCCCGACTTGAAATCCGACGTCTTGTGGCAACTCCAAAGTTTTTGCATCACGTGCCCAAGCATACAAAACCTAATTTTCATTTATTTTTAATTTAATTTTCAAAATTTTAAAAACTTACATGTGAACCATCAGCACAGGGAATTGATTTACGTAAATGATTATCATTTTGTGAAACAGCCATTTCGCCACAATTCCTTAAAAAATAGTAAATAAATAAAAATGAAAATTTTTTTTAAAATAATTACCAATAAGGATCTTTTGTTCCTGGAGCTGAACAACCAAATAACATCATGTGATGAACCATATTCATTGAGGCCTTCGGTTCAAAACCAACAATGTAGAAGCTTTCATTAGGAACGACTTTTATTGGTGTACATAAATATAATTCATCCTACAATTTTAATTAAAATTGGGCATATGGCCGAGATATAATTTATCTTATTAATACTTCTACATCATTGGATATTAAAAAAAATAATTGATTTTATGTATAATTATTAAATTAATTAGCAATTACTGCATAGCAACGTATGAGTTTTTATATTTGTGTGAATAATACAAGTAAATTTTCGATAAAAATTTGAAATTTCGCGTTCCATGCATGCAATAAATAATGTCGTATAGGCAACTAAATTATCATCTCTTACCCTATAAGGATGAACATTTGGCATCAAAAATGGATACTTCTTCACTTGTAACGTAAAAGACGTATGTAAGCAAACAATAAAAACTAAATAAAAGATACGTAGCATATGTGGCACCTCCATAATTTCCACAATCGATCTAAACATAAATTTTTGGAGTTCTTGCGCAGAACCCCTGACAAACTAGCCACACACACATCTTCCCACCATTCACGGTTACTAATTACTATTATAAGCGGGAATTTTCAAACTAATATTAGAATACTAATGCATTCATTATACATATTTAACCAAATTTGTAGTAATAATTTCTTTTAATAAAGTTACAAAGTTTGTTTAATTAAAAGTTTTATACACTTTTATTAAAACCTAATTGATCAGTTTGTTAAATTAAATTCAAAAATTTGGAAAATATGTGAAAAATTCTTTACTGTTAACGCTCGGAACTTCAATTAAAAATCACAGTTAAACATAACATAAAACATATATTTATTACGACGCAATGTCAAAATGTCTGAAAACCTTTAATCAATATTTTTTCAATACCAAATCATTTAAGCAATAAAATGTAAAAATTATATTCTGTATAGTAATATTTACCATACGTATGTGGAAAAACCCAGCATATCAATTTATTTGCATATTAAGAACATCGACCTTGTAAAATTGTCAATAAATAATTTTAATGTTACATTTTTGACAAAGTTTTGCTTTTAATCACTAGAGGTGCGTTTCAAATCAATTATTGATGATGAATAAATGCAAAATTTGTAGGTATGTACGTGTATATAGTAAATACGTGGTTTATTTTTTAAAAATTTTCTTTAATACATAAATAATTATTATAAATTTAAGCTTTAAAAAAAATCATTGTTTCATTGAATCTATCTTTGTAATTCATTGAATCTATTTTTGTAATTAATTTCTATATCGATAATATTTGCATTATTAAAATTAAAGCCATGTATGTATTTGCAATATGTGTTTCTGTACAATTTTAAGGAAAAATTTTATATACAAAAATAAGATAAAGTACTTGCTTGCTTGCTTTAAAATGGGTTATATGGTCATTGATTCATATGAATCTTTAGGTTAAGCGTATGTTTTTTGTTTTTTTTTAGTGAAAGAGTAAGATCTTGTAGTCTAGAAATCTGCCCATACTGCTAGAGCACCGTTAATTATATGCTACCTCTTGACTCGCAATTGAACCGAGCTGGACACAAGAGGGAAGATAAAAGTACATAATGCGTGAAAGAAAACTGTATGAAAAGAATTGAAGAATACTAGCAAAGTTCAGATGTAGGTAGGTAACGAGTTTTTCATTTGTCTTTAAGTATTTTATCTTTTAAAGTTGTGTAAAATTTTGTACATACAATAAAAGTTTATAAATGTGTTACCTATTACTTTTACTTATTTCAACAAGTCGATTAAATTCAGATTTTCTATACCTTAGAATTAAATGATCGGATATCCTTTTTTTTAAATGAATTATTTTTCTGTCTACATTGTTATATTAATGATTTTTATAGTAAATCATTAAAAACAAAACGTTATTAAAATCAAATGCATTTAGAGTAACGAACGCTGTAAATATGTGTTAATGGAATAAAAACGCGAGTATTTGCAACAAAAAGGGGTTAAACATATTTGCAAGGTTTAGGTGTGAGAATGAAGACAAGAAAACAAATTTTGGATGAACGAAGATTAAATTAGATTAAAAAGTAAATATTGTATAAGAACGTCCATGAAGAGTAGATACAATCTGTCATATGTTGGGGAGTGATATTACAAGAAAATTTGAATACTCAAAAAATTAAAGAACGAGTCAAGTGCTTAAATATTGAATGATGTTTTTTAGAAAAAATAGTTTGTTATTTAACAATGTGTTAAGTATTTTAAAAAGTGTATAAAGTTTGTTTATAGTTAACATTTTATTTTATTTATTTATATTTACTTATTCCACTAATGATTTCCATAATAAAATTATTTGGCATTTAGGAACGAAGTTTTAATACTGTTGTCCACATTTATCTTCTTTAAAACTTGAAGGTAGAAGACATACATATTAAGTTTTAAAAGTGGTTTTTGCTTCTTTCAACATGTAAATATTGATTCACTTTAATATCTGTACCTTCAAATCAAAATGTCTATCATTTTTAATTGATACCAAAGAACAGATGTAACAAGTAAAACTGCATTTAAAAAACTGAAAAATTTGGATTTGTTTCAAAATATAAACAAAAATATACTAAATGTATTTATTAAAAAATATTAACATTTACAAAATTATGAACTTGTTTTTAACAGAAAACTAAATTAAAATACTATGACCCTGTAAAATCTTATAAAAGGAACGCATGTATCACAAAAATGTGTAATAGAAATACGTTAAACGCAAAAACCAAACAAACACATCTTACCATCAAAAACATAGTTATAAATAAAATCAATGATGAGATCTTGCATTAAAAAAACACATATAAGAAATATAATTAAAAATGCAAACAGTATAACATCAGAATACAAATTAAATATTTCATAAATGTCATTTCTTGACACTTTTTTTGTGTACACAAATAAATAACGCACTCTAACAAAATCACTATCTTTAACAATGATATATCCACCGGTTTTTTGTCTAGGTGATTGTCTATCTGGCCTTAAACCTGTAACAAAGTATATAAATGACAGAATTATATGTAAAATAACTTACCATCTCTTTTAACTTTTGAAGGATCATCAATGACTTCACATAAAGCGACAACACTCATTTTGTGACCTAATTCGCTCAATTTCCAACCATGTCCATATGGAGCAAATAAAATACTAACTTGTATATCGGTGGTTAAATAAATTCCTTCGCCAAATAAAGGTTCCTATAAAATACAATAAACGCATGTCTTTATAAAATACAAACTTACCGTAGCTGTACTAAAAATTTGTTGTAAGCCAATTCGATGAATTGAATAAAAATTCTCCAATTTACTTCCATGAAATGCCAAATATGTTCGACGAGATCCTTTCCGTTGTGCCCATGTTTTCTCCATATTTTCTGGATAATCTACAATAAAAATATATCTAGGACGTTGAACACTTAAATTTCTTAAATCAGTATTTTCCATTATAAATTGTTCCTAAAATTAACTTCACTAATCAAGGATATTAAATGAGATTTCAACATTTACATATTTAACCATGGTCAGATGTCTAGGATCACAACTAGTGAATAACCAGTACAACAAATCAACACACTCGGAATCAATTTTATTTGGATCATCGACTATGTCGAAAATCATGGGGATTCTCTCACATACCTGTCTCTACAAGCAAAAACGTTAGTCGTAATTAAGCCAATTAAGATATAATCTTACCAATCGGTCAACATCTTTCTCTTTTGATTTACCAAAATTTTTCATATAATTCGGGGGGAACGGTCGCACGCTAGAATCGGTGCGAAGGGAATTTAAGGCACCGACGAAAAAACTAAATATCAAATCGCAACATTCTGGCTTTTCCACTAATAAATCTATGAGATGTTTACATTTTTTAATATTGGATATATCCATTTCTAAATTTATACAGCAAACTGAAGTAATAACACCAAAAGCACACACAAAACAAAAGCACTTTTGAAAAGTATAACCAACTGTCGAAAAAATTGTAAATTGTGTTGGTGTTACTGTACTAGGCTATTTGAAAAGTACACAAAATCTCGGTACTAATTCGGTACTGCCAAGTTGATTCTACAATTTTCAGTAATAAAATAAATCTCTGTTCAATAGTACACCACAAACTAAAAAAAAAAATGTTTATAATTGCCTACAATTTTTCATTCTGTAATATTAATAACAACAACAAATACTTTATTAAAACAATTGTGGCGTCACTTCGCTACGGATTAGTTACGTTTATTTAGGACGTTTATTAGTATTATAAATAATTATATATAATTATATGTTCCAAGCAAATCAATTTCATTTTAATTAACAAATTTTATTGCATTTTATTTCGGTAATCAATTTTATAATTGATCACTGAATTAATTTTTTGGAATATATAATTATATACAACACGTGATGTGTTCAATTCGATGTAGATGTAGTTATCTTCTATGAATACAGTTACGATTGACAGCCTTGTTCTCAAATCTTTTGGAGAGATCGTTACGGCTTTAATATTACAGTTAGTGATTATTTGCCGAAATATTAATTATATAAAATGAATAATTTACGACATATTCAATCGCGTTTTTTGCAAAACTCTTACAAGTAAGTTATTTTGTAGGTTTGTGAGAAGCTGTGACATAATCATTTAAATATTTTCAGGCATATTCGTATGATGTCGCAGTTAGGTGATTTAGGTAGTGGTGCTGGTAAAGGAGGTGGTGGTGGTGGTTCTATTAGGGAAGCTGGTGGAGCATTTGGTAGAGCCGAAGCAGGTAAAGAAGAAGAATATTTCTATAAATTGGTAAACTAACGAAAATGTATATTTCAAGTGTTTTATCGAATATTTTGTAGAAAGTCGAACAATTGGCGAAGCTGAAGCAAGACTTAAGCGATGAAATTCATTTCCATGAGGAGCAGGTCAAACGACACCAAGAAGCCATTGCACGCCATAAGCAAAGGGTTGCCGATATTGAAAAGAAAGATTGAATTTAAGTATTTCGTTTGATTTTAGAAATGAAGTGTTAGTTTGTATGTTTGCTTATAACAATTTGAATAAAAATGTTTAATCAATTGTTTGTGTTATTTTTTCTAGTAAATATTTTTAAATAAATGTATAAAATGGTATCCATTATCTAAATATAAAACTTATTTATAGATATCGTCCGTTTTCAAAATTGGCGCTTAAATTTTGCGCATGCGTATTAAATGCGATGTCACCCAAAACTTGTTTCCATTGATCAGTACACTGAATGCATTTGTATCTTGCTGTCTGAATTTGTGTCATATAAATTTTTGTATTTAGTAAGTAGTCGATAACCTCGACTAGTAAAAATTGTTTTTGGTGATGCATTTAAGGATATCAACGATTTTATGTTGTGCGATCCTTGTTGGATTCGCAACACCATCAAAGGTAAATTACAAGTGTTCATTGTATATATTCACAGTATCAGGTTTAACCTTTTGACTACTCAAATGCCTATATATTTACAATCTTACACTTTCTATGTGTGGTCATATTTTAAATCTGTGCTTCTTATTTTAACGCCATGTTTTCATTGCTATTCACGTTATTTATTCCTAAGTACATCTATTGTTTAAACATACTAAACCTTAATTGCATAAACGATATTTGCCCTCCCTAAGCATACAATTTTACAACAAATAATACCGTTAAGCATTTGTTTGTGCTTTCAAAACTTTGAGAAAAAAATGTTACTAAGATTATAATCGTTATTTTAGATAAGATAATCGTACTCAATTTTACGTTATTTATCCCATGTGCGTTTTAAATGTTTATATTAAAAGAAACATTTTGTCATTATTGATTCAAAACATGTGTCCGTCACAATTCTCAATTGGTAGCTACAAAAAAAACTGGTTCCTAAACATTTATGGTTAAATTTGATGGTGTGATTTTTTTCCCGACTTCTTCCTGTTTAATGTTGTTAACTGTAAATACAATTCTATTTATAATAAGGGTACAATAATTGTTTGCCATTTTAGTGAATTAATTGTTAATGTTCAAAGAGTCACCATATTGCATATTAATACTATTATGAATATTAATTATATCCTACGTAATAAATATATCAGTAATTAAATATGTTGATCATGTTTTCAGTCACAAAACTTTTAATTTGATTTCGTGGAAATAAAATGCATTGTTAATTAATATCTATTTGCAAATTATCAATTTTAGTTATGGCTAAAGTGTAAAGATCATGCCAAGTTCATTGATAAATATGTTTTTTATTATTTTCATATTGACAACTTTTGACACCGTTCATTCATGATTCATTATGATACAAAAAAAGATAGACTACCATCAAGAACGAAATTTTAAATTGAATGGCGAATTATATATTTATATATTCATCGATTGTGACGTACTTTCATTTAAATATCTTTTTACTCGATATAAATATTTATTTATTTTAACCCGACAAACGTCATACTTTACGTTAGATTTTTTGAAAGTAAACAGGTTAAACTGTCTCGTTTTTAAATACAAAACTGTAAAAATTCTAAATGAATCAGTAGATCACCACAATGAAAACGCCAAGTAATAAATTTGTATTGTCACGTTTCAGACAGTCAGGCTTGCAATGATAAAAAAATGCTGATTCAAATTGTGTTGGCATGGAAAAAACATATAACATTTCAAATGTTTTATAAGCATTTTCTCCCATTCAATTAATATGAAGTGCTAAATTTAATATTATTTTAAAGAAAAAGCTAACACACTCCAATTCAAAACCGTCTTTATTTCAGTCAAAAATAATTATTAAACTTTCATATTTCGAGTTGGAAACGCATCGGAACTGCTCATAATCAAACCCAATTGTCAACTCAACGTCAACCCCAATTCAGACATTTTCAAATTGTGGTTTTCTGGCTGAAACCTAGCTTTCTGTTGATATTCCACATTAGACGTCAACACTCATTTCAATATTTTCATACGTTTTAATTTGATTAATTTTTTAATTTTAATTTCGAACATTTTTGAAAAGAAAGAAGAGGTTGCACACAGAAGCCTACGATTAAGATTAAACCTAATCAATATAAACTAATGAAACCCATTCAATACATTTTTTAATGATTCATGTTTGTATTTTTCTTAAATGTATTTGTATACTAACGTTTAGAAGAATGAAGAGAAAAATTTTATTTATAATAATTTGATCCTAAGCATTAATTATAAAAATTGTTTAAATTAATGAAATTATTATTATTAATTTATTTTATAATCCAACTTATTGAATAAAACCTTCCATTTTTCGTTTATAATTTAGAAATGCATAAGATATTTTTAAATTAACGGTTTCCTATTGAATAATATTGATTTGAACTGCTGATGAACTTAGTTAAATGCTTGACAATTACCTTATCTTTATTGTTAATGAATTTGATTAAATTCTATTTACAAATATCTGCAAATGTAGAGAAAACTTATATCAAAATTAAAAATTCATTTTCAAAATGAAATAATTTTTTTTTTTTTAATAACATCTGGGGATAATCGTACGGTCCTGGTAAATTTTGCAAGCTGATATTGCAGCAAAGCACCGGAGTTATTGATTATTTCTTTAGCTCAGTCCGCCATTCCAGCTTTATACTTTAGTTTGCCTGCAGTATCAGACACTGAGCGGAGCATTAAACAATTTTGGCAAACAAATTATAAGTGAAAAATTGTTACAATTTTACGTAAGTGTATCATTTTTATTATTAAGCCATTATTAAAATAGTAAAGTGTTAAAATGAATCACGTAATCGTAAATGGTGATAAACAAGTTTGCAAATCAAGTAAAATGTTTTAAATGTATTAAATAAATACATTCGTCACATATTGATTAGATTAGGAAAATCTTCGAAGAACATCCTATATTTGCGCAAACATTTAGGCTTTAGTTACTGTTAACAATATAAGAATTTAAAAATTTCAAGTTTCATTCGTTATTTTATGTGCGCAAATTCTTATAATTTGAATTACTTTAGAGTAGCGGAGATAACTACAGTTGGAAAAGTGGAGATGCGATCGATATTGATCTGGAAGAAGGAAGTGGTGGGGATTTTGCCAGTGGATCTGGTGATAGAACCACGGATGATGAAGATTCCATCGAGGATACAAAACCTGTAGACGTTCTACCAGGATTTCCAGATATTGCCACGCCACGTGTTATTATACCTAGCAATGTACCAACACAGAAACCTGATGATGATGTTATAATGAACCGTAAACCTGAAGATAGACCAACTTCTTTCTTTGCACAACCTGGAATTTTAGCAGGTATTTACATATATATATATAATACACAATTCAAATTAAAAGGAATTATTGGTATTATGTTCTATCTATCGTCTTTATTTCAAACATTTATCTCTCCAATATTCTCATGTCATTTCCACACATCCACTCTTTTGCGTTCATTTGATTTCTAAAGTCTTTTCATTCCCTGCCCTGAAATACCCTATGACCCTTGCTGCCATCAATCCTGTCGCCCTGGAATTCTCCGTACATGGATATGTACCATGTATGGAGAATATCATTTTTCCCACTTTTTTCTGTCACTTCGTTGGTTTTTTCTTTAATTTCTGTTTTCATCAGCTTTTTATTAAAAAAACCCAGCCTTGTTATTAATTTGTACTTTTTATAATTTTCCCAAATAAATAATTATTGATTTTATGTTTAAAATTGTAATTAATTTTTTTTAGCTGTAATCGGTGGTGCGGTAGTAGGATTACTTTGTGCCATATTGGTGGTGATGTTTATTGTTTATCGAATGCGTAAGAAAGATGAAGGTTCGTACGCTTTGGATGAGCCGAAAAGGTCACCGACTTCGAACTCGTTCAGCAGAGGAAATAAAGAGTTCTACGCTTGAAAACAGTGTGGTTAACAAAAAAATATAAATAAGAACATAAAAATCAGTGGTCCGCAGTTTTTTTATATAGTCAGGTGGAAAAAATAGCGACTGAATCTCTATCAGCTTGTAGTGCAGCTTTATGTCAGTTAAAAAACCGAACCAATGGACTTGAACTAACGCACACACTCCAAACAGAATTGATTTTTTTCATTCCGTTTTGTATCTGAATGTAATTGAAACTAAATATGAAATTAGTCATTGTACGATTTGTAAGAGAGTTTTATTTCATATTTGATTCGGTCTAAATGCCAAAAACTGCCAATGGTGTGAATGGAAGGTTTTCAATGTGTCTAAATAATTTTTGACACTCGATATGATGTTATCATCATGTTACAGATCGTATGTATATATCTATATATATATATTATATGAAAGTTAACTGAATGTTTTTCGTCCACTACCTTTTTTGGGTGTATAGTACACATATTTCCTTTGTAGGAATGTATATACATATATACATTTCAATTTTATTTGACTTGATGTCCGAACTATATTAATTGATATTATGCCATACCAAATAACGCTGAGTTATTTAGGCACTAAATTTTTAGTATTTGTCTCTGTATATGACATGACGTACTATATGCTCAACAATACTTAAAGGTACCTATGTAATAGTTAAAATGCGATTAAAACAAAATATACGTCATAATTTATGAATTAAACCGCAAACTTTGTTTTTAGGATTCACATTTATTTACAAATCACAATGAATCCAAAAACAAATGAATATATAGAAACGTTTTTAGCTAGACGTGATTTTGCACTTATTCACGAACAAAATGGCAGCTATTTATACCAAATTTATTCTAAACATATTTTAAATCAAAAGATTTAAACATTTATGTATTGTTCATAAACCTCGACACCTTTGGGTATAAGAGGTCATCGATTATGTATGTATTGTTCATATAAATAATTACTTGGTTGTTTTAAAATTGTTTTTTGTTTTTAATGAATTTTAAATATATTTTAAAAATGTTTTAATACTCATACTTTTTGTTTGAAGTGAATGATTGCAAAATCCATCAGAATAATTAAAAATATTCCGACCACTTTTTTAATTTTTCTGACATGAAACTTTGAATGCCATGGGAACATTTATTCTGCGGTCGTAAAATAATTACGAGAAATCATTTTCGTAAATGTTTTACTTTAGGCAGCGTAAAATTCCAATTGATGATATTTATTTTTTATTAACTGTAACCTTTTATTAATTTTTGGGAAATATTTTTAATTAATATATAAAATCAGTATATACTTACATATTTCAATAACATTTTTTATTATATAACTGTAGATGATTTTCAAGTAAATTGTATAGTATTACATAAATAGTATAATATGTAAAATCCGGTTGTAAATAAATGAAGTAATAACCACGTATTTACTCAATATTTATAAAATATTACCCATATTTAAAAACCCATTATTCTTAGCTTGATAATGTAGTACATATGATTTAATAAATAAAACAAACAAATTAAAGCAAATGTTTCAAATTCAAAATTGCGATTGTGTTTGTATTTTCCTTAAAGTTTTTATTGTTTAATCCTTTTAAGAATCAAAATTTGTCAAAATCTATGTTGGACAAATATATCGGATTTAATTACAAAAACGAAAAATGATGTATTTGTTATTTTTGGCAGAATTTGTTCGTATTTTTCTGCAATAAGGAAAAGCTCTGCCATATGGATGCATGTTACTCCAAACTACCCTAAACTTAATGTGGGATGCAATGATGTCTTATAATTTCCATGACAAGGATAACTTTTTACTCTGAACTACTCCAGGAAGAAAGTGTAATAACAAATGAACAAGTCTAAAGATAGTGACTCATTTGATTAATAATATTAGATAACAATCCATATATATATATATTGTTAAATTAGGGTGACCAGATTTCCAATCCATTAGTAAAAAAAAACTCAGCCATATTTATTCCTTATAAATGGAGATATGAGGGGTTCACTCCATAATAAAATTCAAAAGGCGTCTAAACCTTCAAACAAATTGTAAACATTTTTATTCCTGTATTATGCAGGGTGTTATGGAAATCCATGTAATGTCCACGTAGTGTTTGTAATGTTTTTGAAAGCGAATATTTTTTTTTTTACTGTTTTTCTAACTCATTATTTGACGCTTAACACATAATTCACAATGATTACTAACCTACTTCAATGCATAGTAAGTTTTTCCTGTTTCCTAATAGTTTTTGTTTTTTATTTGTTTTAACTGAGTAATTTTTGAATACTACGTTAAATCAATGGATGTGTAAATACGTAGGCGGGTATGCATTTTAAGGTTCAAAACTATTTTTAATTTTAACTCTGTTTAGAAGAATTTAGGAAAAAATTGATAAATAAAAGCAATGCTCGTTTTAACGAGTTCTAATGGTGAATTTTCTACGTGGACTTCCATAACACCTGTAGATAAAAATGTTTAGATCGATTTTATGTTTTGAGAATAACTTACACAACTCTCAAAATTCATGATCAAAGTAGAAATGCATCATGAATTTATACAATAATATAATTTTTAATCAAATATGCCTGAGTGTGCGCCACCTATGCTTTTAATTGTGTAATATTAATACCCTTCATCACACTGAAGAACCATTGTGTATTAAAAGACTACTACTTGTGAAGATAATGATAAATAAGTCTAGATATCAGTGTAAAATGATATGTAAAAAAACGGATTCTTCTATAAATGGGAACTTGTTGTTTTTACAGTTTTGTATTTGTTTAGATGGCTTATTCTTATCATAATGTTTTGATAATTGTTTACATAGTTTTAGTAACTTACAATTTGTAAAGAAACAGTGTAAATGTATAAAGTTGGTTATATATATTTATTGACGTTTAAACAATTATGAACAAGGTAATTATTTATTAATTACTGAATTGACATCACACAACCTGTTTTTGTAATACAAAAATACTCTCCACTCAAAAAGTTTTATCATGATCATTCCAGTGTAACGAACGAATTTTAAACTTTGTTATTTGTTATCATGAATGAATTGTGAGTTCAAAATTTGATAATATTTTAATCAAGCTGATGCTGATAGTTGTATAGATAACTGAGAGGATCATCATTTGAACTCATTTCGTCAAGTACCAATAAACCTTGTGCCTTAAAACTTGTTTTTAATTTGCATATATTTATTACAAAATGCCTGCCGCGAAAATATCGTCAGATTTAATAAAAGAAAGACAAAAATGTACATTCGATACGTTAGAATTGACCCATTTATTGGATGGAGGGAAGGAAAAAACCGAAGAAAGGAAATTAAGAGGTAAAGTTTGTATTGTTAAAAGTACGTATTTTATATGTTTCATTGTAGAGAAATTCTTCTTGGAAGATCCTGAATTGCAGTACACAACACCACCTGAATATTTAAGTCATAAAGAAAAATACGAAGAGGCTTTAAAGAAGGCTTGTGTTGTATTCAAAAAAGTACAAGAACTGCAAGCTCAGGGTAAAGGTGGAATGGAAAATTTCAGGTATTTATTTTGCATTCATGTAATTGTGACAATATCTTTCTGATAAGACTATTTTTAAAATTGACCTTGTCTATTCTTAAATGTTATTTTGAGACAAAAGTGCTTCATCATTATACTTGCGTTGTTGACTATAACAATATAATTATTGATGACCAATTAACACATTTGATTCATAAATAAATTAATTAATTTTTTTGAAAAATGTTTTCATTAACCTTATAAATATACATATATCAATGATTTAAATTTTATGCTCTGTGATTTTAAATATCACATATTCTTTATATAGAGAAGTTTTGGGTGGCCAAATAGGATCAGCAATTTTAAAAGATGGTAATCCTTTAACATTGCATTATGTCATGTTCATACCAACGATTATGGGTCAGGGAACAATAGAACAACAAGCCGAATGGATCTCGAGAGCTTGGTCTTTAGACATTATTGGAACTTACGCTCAAGTAATATTTATTAAAAAAAATTTTCTTAAATTAAAAATACTTTTTAGACTGAAATGGGACATGGAACATTTATTCGCGGCCTTGAAACCAAAGCCACTTATGATCCATCAACTGAAGAATTCGTTTTAAACAGCCCCACCTTAACTTCTTATAAGTGGTGGCCTGGTGGATGTACGTATAAAATTTAATAGTGATTAAAATTCTAATTGGAGCATTTAAGTGGGTCATTCTGCTAATTATGCCGTTGTTGTTGCGCAATTGTACACTCAAGGGAAATGTCACGGAACTCATCCCTTCATAGTTAAATTACGTGATGAAGAAACGCACATGCCATTGCCTGGTATTAAAATTGGTGAAATCGGTTGTAAATTGGGAATGAATGGTACAAATAATGGTTTCTTGGGTTTTGAAAATGTCCGAATTCCTCGTAAACAACTATTAATGAAAAATGCAAAAGTTCTTCAAGTAAGTATTTTAGATTTTATTGCAATTGACAATTTAGTTATTTTAGGATGGAACTTACGTTAAGTCACCAAGTAGTAAATTGAGTTATGGTACGATGGTTTTTGTGCGTGTTGTTCTTGTCCAAGATGCTGCTAGCTATTTGAGAAAAGCTGTTACAATAGCTACTCGATACAGTGCTGTTAGACATCAGTCACAAATTAAAGAGGGGTATATTTTGTATTTTTTGTGATGGGTTTGTTTTAATTTATTTTATGTAACTAGTGAGCCTGAACCGCAAATTTTGGACTTTGTTACTCAACAACATAAATTGTTTCCTCAGTTAGCAACATCTTTTGCTTTTACATATGCTGGAAGTTGGATTTGGGAAATGTATAATAACGTTACTTCTGAACTTGAAACTGGACATTTAGATCGTTTACCAGAGGTAATTATACAATTTTTAAAAAATGAATAATGTTTAGGATTGTTCAATAAGAAAAAATAGTCGATAAAAATAGTAGTCGATAAAAATAGTAGTCGATAAAAAATAGTAATCGATAAAAAATAGTAGTCGATAAAACAAGGCAACAAAAATTGAAAGTGATGCACGAAACCGAATAATTAATTTTTAATGTTATTAATTTGAATTTAGAATTTTATTTCTTTGTTTATTACACAGTGAT